>JAWQEG010001511.1:0-227500 GCA_033782935.1 Petrolisthes cinctipes | reverse complement strand
TACTCCCAGATAGCCTTCTCTAATCTACACTGAGGAAGACGAGACTGCGGTAATACCTGTTATTATCCAAGAGTATAGGAAAGTGGTCACTACCATATAAATCGGGCCACACACATCAAGTAAAATCCAACAGAGTTCTGGGTGAGCAGAGGGAAATGTCAATGGAGGTAAAAGCCCCAGTAGGGTTATGAAAGTGTGTCACATCTCCCGTATTTAAAATCCCTAATCCCTCATCAAGAGGATGATGACCATTAAAATCACCCAATAAAATAAAGGGAGAAGAAAGGTCCCATAAAAGACGGTTGAGATCACCCCTCTCAAGTGTAGCACTGGGAGGAAGGTTTAGACTGCATACAGAGTAGGGGCGGTCCATAAAAACCTTTATCTGCAACAGCCTGGAGCGGAGTGTCAAGCTTCAGGCTTATGCACGGAACATCGCGCCAAACTAGGATGGCAGAGCCACCATGGTGACCCTGTACTTCAAATGAATAAAATGCAGAGTATACAGGAGGACTGGCAGGAATGTAGTCCCCAAGCATTGTCTTTTGGAGACAAAAACATGCAGGGAAAAAGCGAGAGAGAAGAACACGCAGTTCCTCCCAAGAGGCACGCAAGCCACGGCAGTTCCACTGAATGACCTTGAACAGTGTTACTTTGACACAGATTTAGGGAAGCCTCACGAAGGGAGGCACTTCCCACTACCACCTTGACCAGAGGTTTTACTCAAACGACCAGCTTTGTCTAATCCTGGGACAGTAAAAGAAGAGCAAAGCCGATGAGTAGTACTTGGGGCAGTAATTGGGACCTGTACATGAGTCCCTGAAGCACCTGATATGTTTGAGGAAGGCGAAGGGAGATGAGCAGGGATGTTCTTTGAAACAGCCACATTGGTATTGTCCTACATCCATATTGCAGGTGGAAGAATCACTCTGCTGCTCGAGTGGGAGAGAAACCGTATCCTTTGAAGTTACAACATTTGAGGCATCCACATTCACTTCACTCCCTTCCGATGTTCCTAAAGGAAGCTTGCAAGGGGTAAAATCTGTTGATTCAGAGACTCATCGGAGCCACGAGAATGCTTCTGGGGGGATTGAGAGATGTTTGTATTGCAAGGAGGAATGTCCATGGAGTCAAGTGTCTCACAGGAACAATGAAGACGTTTCTGTTGTAATTTAGTTTTTTTTTTTTTTTTGGGGGGGGGGGGAGAGCGTGTGGCAGCGTGTACCTCAACCACATGGACACCATTAGTTAAAACCTGAGAATAGTCATTCGTTGATGGGTCACCAAAAGGAGTGTCTGATACAGTTTCCAAGACAGAGTAACTATTAATTAGTGAAACCGTAGAAACATTCTCACCAGAGTAAGAAGCAGCTACATATTGAGAGAGTTGAGAGGGTGCTGCAACCGATTTAGATGTTGTCGACTTGGAATGATGAGGGCGAAGAGAGAAGGCGTATGTCCTTACACCATCGTTCTGTCGCCTGAAGTTGAGTTGCCGTCTGACATTACCAATACTGATGAATTGGGTGTTAGCCAAGTGGAGGATATCCTGCTCGAGGAAGTACATCTTACATTGTCGAGAAAGTAAGGGGTGAGCATCCCTGCAGTAAAAGCAATAACTCTCTGACTCACACTCAGAAGTAGGATGTGAGTAAAGAGCAGAACAATTACAACACCGGAAACTTTTTGCGCAGTTCTTCCTCCCATGACCAAACTCATAACAACAGAAACACTGTAAAGGACGCTCAACGAAAGACTTCACCTCAAAAGAGGTGGGGTTAATGTTAATGCGATCTGGGATATGCGAGACATACAAAGTGAGGATGATCATATTTGTACTGCATTTCATCTTTGTTACTCTTTGAACACTATCTGGGCACATAGCAAGAATGTCCTCTTCTGAGAACTCATAAAGGGCCTCATTGTATATACACCCCTTGCTATAATTAAATGTTCGATATGGTATGATGGATTCAAACATGCTATCAGAAGGACAGGGGAGATTGAGGAGCATCATGGCCTGTGTAAGATCTTTGGCTCTGATTAAAACACCATTACCGTACTTTTTTATCTGGCCCATCGGTTGTAATCCAAATTCTTTTTCCAGATACCTAGAAACATGGATGAGGTTACCACGCCCCTCCCTGTAGTAAGCCACAAACCAAAAGGGTGAAGGAATGCAACGCTCCTTAGGGACATGCTTTACAGAATCATCGAAGATGCTAGGGAAAGCAGTAGTCATTGTCACTGTCAATTACATTTGTGGACTGCATCATCTGAACTTTACAGTGATTATTCACCCAGCCTTAAAAGCTGTTCTGGCAACAGCATTTGTATTAAAAGTAATATAGCACCGATTAGATCTGCAGTCACTGTCATAAATGATTCGGATACGAAGAACTACTCAAAAACATTTAAAAATGGAATGGATAGCACCATAGGAAAGAGATGCAAGTACATTAGTAAACATTAACGTGTCCAAACAGCTAACAGGGTTGGTCGACACAACACCCAAACTGCTGGGTCTTCTCTGATTTGCAGCCTTCTGTTTAACACCATGACCAGAGAGTGACGTCTCGATGGCCTGGTCGACCACCACTCGAGGAAGAGAAAGGGGCTTTTCGTTATGCATATAAGATAATTGTTATTGAAATGGCCCCAGGAGCCAAGAGCTACTACCTACCGGGCAGATGAGGGGACCGAGCGCTGGTCGTCATGGGCGGGGTACCTCGTCCCTCCATGGGGCCACTCGTTTTAAAAAGCAGCCCCAATGGGTCCAAAGTTTGCCCGCGACGGTGCTGAGACTTGCTTCCCCAACATCTCCCGGCCCAGACACCCAACCATCCAACACAGGACGGCCCCTAGAGGGCGGTACCTCTAGAGGGCATCACTGTTGGCTCGTACTGGCAGCTTATTGCATGGGAACCATTTAATCTGGTCTCTCACTGGCAACCTTTTTAGCATGTGAAGCACTCTCTCCCCGAAATCGGGGCAGAGCAGGGGCCGGAGCCCCCACTAGTCTATCTCGCCAGGTCTCAGAGACACGCAAGCCCTCCCACTACATCAAGGTGGTTCCGGCTGGGGGGCATGCTCACTGAACTCACCATCTCTCCTATTAGTAACGAAATACATGATTATGTTAGTTGTCTGTTTTGGCACACAATGCTTGCCAACTTTTCCCTCTCCCACTGCCAATTTTACCCCATTTTTGGTTATGGTCATTTCTGATTACACTAAACTGGAGCAGGTCAAGCAGAACAACACCCCTGGCCTATCATCTTGGCTTCACAGAATCCTTCAACACTTGGCCCAGTTCTGCATTAATTGGTAGGGATCCTAGTGATATCCATCATGACCTACTCACACCTCTTCACACCTACTCCTTACCTCCAGTTTGGACTAGAGTAACCCCAACTATCACATACACACCCCTTAGTAAGTACAAGAACCGTCCGCCCCTCCTTACACAATTTTCCATACTAGAAATATTCTCAGAAGCCTCCAAGCAATTTCCTGGCCCTCTATTTCATGTTTACACTGAAGGTTCCCCACAAGCGACTGGTAAAGCAGGAACTGCCTGCTTTGCATTAAACTCTGGCTCGCCTACCTTTTCAAATGGCATGGACCCAGGTTCGAGTCCACTTCAAGTATCCAGGCTATGCCGACAGGTCAAGAAAATACACCCTATTTCGTCGTCAACTCATAACATAAAAGATGCACGACCATATTCACAGATGTTGTGAGTGACCATGTAGCTGCCCTCTCCTGATAGTGACGTGTGTAATTAAGGTGTCGTCATCTAGTGGAACAGAAGAGAAGCTACCAACACCATGAATATCTGCTGTCTCATTTAGAGCGACACTCAATAATCTCGGTGCCTCGCAAGAGTCACGGGCTACTCACAGCCTACAGTCCCGAGGTTGAGGAAAAAAATATATATATATTTTCAATATATTTCCTGAGTTTCTCAGCCCCTAGCAATTTCAATTGATAATGCAAACATTTAACTTGTATGTCAGGGTATCCCAAAGACGGGAGAATATCATTCCTTCGGCTTTGGGCTGACAATTATATGATTTTTATTGTATAGTAAAAAAACGTTTTATTTTGTGTGTGTGTGTGTGCGTGTGTGTGCGTGTGAGGTCGCCTCGCCTTCCCTGATGTTTATGGACTCATGTCAGTGGGTGTAGTGATGCTGGGTGGTGTTGAGGGGCAGGGTGGGATGGGGAATCTATTCCCGCCCGCTGTACAATATGTTTATTATTACTATTTTATATTACTATCAATGTCGTCTTGGTTCTCTTTCATGATATTACTGCAATTGTTTGCAAATATTTACCCTTATTAATTTCCCACCATGTATCAAACAACTTCATGTCCGTTAGTGTTGTAAGCACCTGTTTCCAAGTATGGGTGTCCCTTACTCTATATTGTGATGCTTCTCAATATGTGATAGTACAGGGAATGGGCTATCATAGGGTCGCTGTAGGGGGGTGGTTGGAGCATCATTACTTATCCATACATTGTTGGCCATTATGAGATCAGGAGGTGTATACATAGAACTGGGCAAGGATTGGATGGTCTAATGCAGTGCAGGAATGAAATGCAGGGAGAGGGGATCATTTACTTCAGTGGTAAACTATCCTAGCAACATATGGTTTTCCCTGTGAACAAGCTATTCAGGCGATTATTGTAGATCCTCTTTTGATGTCGATCTAAGGTTGAGGTGGATTAAGGAAGAGCGGCTACCCAGTTGGCAGAGTTGTTGCGATTTCAAGACCTCCTTCAGGTGCCAGTGAAATCTTTTCCAAGGCCGTTAGTCTTTGGGTAGTAGGCCTTGGTGCACTGCATCTTGTTGCCAAATATTTTGAGGAAGTTCTGTCAGGCATCGAATCAGATTGTACTCCTTTGTCAGTGATAATTAAATGCTGAAATCAAAATCTTGCCATTCAACTGTGGAAGAAGTGATAGGGTTCCCTTTCCACTATACAGTCCGCTATGGGTGTGGCTTCTACCCACCGTGTTACCCTGTCGATGCCTGTAAATATGTATGTACACTCTACAACAGTTCCACCTGGACCATCTGGACCACCTTGGCGGGTGGAAGGAAGAGTGGTAGTGCAGAGAAGAGGAGTCACATGTGCTAATGCAACATTACATCCATTTTAATATATTTATTAACATATCAGTGATGTTTTCCCCCCCAAGTAATACAAAATTTATTTACACATATTTATTTTTGTACACACACCTGACTACACACTTGGACACTTCATCTCTCATTACGGACAACAAACAACATGTTCTCTCTCTCTCTCTCTCTCTCTCTCTCTCTCTCTCTCTCTCTCTCTCTCTCTCTCTCTCTCTCTCACTCACTCACTCACTCACTCACTTACTCACTCACTTACTTACTTACTTACTTACTTACTTACTTACTTACTTACTTACTTACTTACTTGCCCGCTTGCCCTCGCTAGAGTCGCACGCTCGCTTCGTCCCGCGCAGCCGCCCTGATTCAGAACCCAGTGTGTGTATTTACGTGGCCCAGTGTGTGTATGTATTTAAGTGGCCCAGTGTAATCCCGTTTGTTACGTGCTGTGTGTGTATTTAAGTGGCCCAGTGTGTGCATTTACGTGGCCCAGTGTGTGTGTATTTAAGTGGCCCAGTGTAATCCCGTTTGTTAAGTGCTGTGTGTATTTAAGTGGCCCAGTGTGTGTATTTACGTGGCCCAGTGTAATCCCGTTTGTTAAGTGCAGTGTGTGTATTCAAGTGGCCCAGTGTGTGTTTTTACGTGGCCCAGTGTGTTAAGTATTTATACGTGGCCCAGTGTGTGTTTGGCGTGTTAAGTGTTTATACGTGGCCCAGTGTGTTTTGGTGTGTTAAGTGATCTGTGTTATTGAGTGCGTGTGTTAGGAATTCGCGTTCCCGAGTGATTGTACGTCTGCATCTGTGTGTGGAGCGAGAAGGAACTCACAGCACATCACTTCTCACATAAGTATTCTTACTTAAAACAAAAAAACTTCATATCTCTCAATCTATTTTCTCTGTATTTTCCAGTTTTTACCCTCCCCCCCCTCCAACCCCCCATCCCCTGACACCCCCCTCCCAACACCCACACCTCAACTCAACCGTCCTTTTCCTTATTTCCACATCCCCCTCACCTGACCCAACTAAGCCTTTTTAATCTTGCTCTCACCACACTTTAATTTTAACCTGTCTACACGTCTGTAGTACCCTTTTCAACACTGTACTGTGTTCCACTATATATTAATATATATTGTCTAGACATTTGCATTTATATAATTCTGTATCCTTACTGTATTTAATAGTAATTATTATTATTTTCTTTTTCTAGACCTAGTCATATTTTTATAGTTCTATATTAATATTATTTCAGGTTCGTTCTACTTTATTTTACAAGTTTACACGTCCGTGGTTACTGTGTTTATTACTAATTCTACATTTCTACATTTATAACTTCACCAATAATTATTGTATTCCTTTACAGGCATTTGCACTTTAACTTTACAGTATTAATATTTAATTTCATTCTCGGCGTATTCCTATACTTTGGTTGACCCTTTACCACCATCCCCCAGCCCCTATCTGACCCTATATTCCCAAACCACATTAACACCTGTACTCCAATTTAACCGTCATCCTACCCACTAGTCTGATTGACACACTCACCTCACCTCACCTCACACACCCATATACGAGTGTGTGTCTCTTCCCAGCCCTTAGCTTACCTTGTGGTCATTTTCCACTCCTACCTCCTCACACCACCTTGGTAATTATCTCTACTCCCCACTAGATAATCCTCCCTCCCTGCTGTCACTAACCAGATAATCCTCCTTCCTACTGACATTAACTAGATAATCCCCCCTCACTACTGACACAAACTTCACCTTTCATTTCAACAACCCCTCCTACCCGTGTGTTAACTAAATTAATTAGTAAATAAAATACTTAATAAATAAATTAGTAATTAACTAATAAACAAATTAATAATTAACTAATAAACAAACTAACAATAGTTAACTAATAAATAAATTAACAAATAAATTAATAAATAAGTTAATAAATAATTTAATAAATTAATAAATCAATAAAATAATACATTATTTAATAAATTAATAAATATATTAATAAATAAATTAATAATTAACTAATAAACAAATTAACAATAATTAACATTAAACTAATTAACAATAATTAACTAATAAACAAATTAACAATTAAATTAATACATAAATAAATTAATTAATAAATAAATAAAATAATAAACTATTAAATAAATTAATGAATTAATAAATAATTTAATAGATTAATAAATAATTTCATAGATTAATAAATAATTTAATAAATTAATTAATAAACAGTTTTAATAAATTAATTAATAAACCATTTTAATAAATTAATTAATAAAAAATTTCAATAAATTAATTAATAAACCATTTTAATAAATTAATTAACAAACCATTTTAATAAATTAATTAATAAACCATTTTAATAAATTAATAAATTATTTGATAAATCAATAAATAACTTAATAAATAAATAATAACTATTTAATATATTAATTAGTAAATATTTAATAAATTAATAAATTAATTAGTAAATATTTAATAAATTAATTAATAAATAATTTACTAAATAAATAAATTAACTAATAAATAATTTAATAAACTAATAGATAACTTAATAAATTAATAAATAACATAATAAATAATTTAATAAATTAATAAATAATTTAATTAATAAATTAATAAATAATTTAATAAATTAATAACTATCACCATGGCACCTCAACTAACCTGTTCTACCTGCTCTGGTACTTTCGGCCCTACTATTTTCGCGAACAGAGACGTCCTTGTTTGTAGATTTTGCAACTTACGAGAGGAAAATTTGACCGACTTGAAGGCAGCACAACGCAAGATCGAGGCCTTGAGTGAGAAGTTGGAAACACTACAGGAATTCGTCACTCTCAACGTAGGAATGACATCGACGCCTACTGCACCCGTCGACACAGCCCCCGTACAGACTGCCTCTACACCCTTACCTCCACCGGCACCACCAACTACACCATATCCACGGGAGGAGTTCCGCGTTGTCAGGAACAACATTCGACCCACAAGGAACATTATACCCATCACTACATGCCAGAACCGCTTCAAGATCCTGGCCCAAGACGACGATGAAGACGACACCGAGGCCAGGCTGGTTGGTGACTCCATGGTAAGGGGTCAACTTACCGAGTTTTGTGGCCGAGCACCCAAGTCGAGGAAGCGATTTTGCATCCCGGGTGGCGGCCTAGACGACGTGATTGACTCAGTGGACGAAGTGACAAGCCTGGCCCCCGACAACACCACCTACGTCATCCACGTTGGAACCAACGATGTTTTCAAGACCAGATCGGAAGAGCTCCTCAACAAGTACCGACAGATGATTGCGAAGTTCAAGGAAAAGACGAACAACATCATCCTTTCTGGAATCATCCCCCGCAGACAAGCAGACACCCGTTTCTTCAACACCGCTACTAGTATCAACCGACGACTTGCCAACATCTGCAACGAGGAGAACGTCGATTTCGTCAACACATGGGACAACTTTTATTTTGATGACTCGTTGTTCTCAGATGATGGTGTCCATCTGAATCAGGTAGGAGCAGCCCGTTTAGGACGTTTGCTAAACGACGCGGTCATCAACCATCGTACAAAAAACGGGACTGCCCAGGTACTTCAAGGTCAAGTAACGTAATACGAACAAACAGAATAACACGGGCAAACGTGCAGTTACCCAACCGAAATAGTCTAAAGGTTTTTTATGTTAACGCTCGCAGCATCCATAACAAATTCACAGATCTAGAGGAAATAACGCTTACAGAAAATTATGATATAATCGGCATTACAGAATCGTGGCTAAATACTGAAAATAGAGACTTCCTAGCAGAGTATAAAATTCCTGGCTATACAATATTTGAGAAAGGTCGAACTAATAAAAGGGGAGGCGGAGTACTATTATATATTAAAGATGACCTCAAACCGATCCTATTATCAAAGCCCCATATCGCTAACGTAGACACACTATATATACTCATTAGAAATAAATTCGGGATGAAACTTTTGTTAGCCTTACTATACAGACCCCCAGCTCAAGCAGTACAAACCGACCGTGATATCTATGAACAAATTAACGAGATGAGTAACACGCAAGAAGCCGTAATTCTTGGCGATTTTAATTTACCAGTAACAAAGTGGGGGGAACCATTATCAGCTCACTATGGTCAAGACCTTTATACTAACTTACAAGAGAGCTCTCTTATCCAATTTGTTAATAGTCCAACTCGTGGAAATAACATTCTTGACCTAGTATTAGCAACAAAAGAAGACTTGATAGCGAATATTAACGTGGGTGATGAGTTTACTAATAGCGACCACCGCATAATCACATTCAGTATAAATTTCAATAGAAGCGAAATAAATTACAGCTACGAAAAAATCCCCGACTTCAGAAAAGCTAATTTTCACCAACTCAGAGCGATACTAAAAGATACCGATTGGAAATGTCTGCGTGACACTATTAACATTAATACACAATGGAACTTTTTCACTAATGCGTACGCAAAAGCAGTCAAAGATAGCATACCGTTAAAAAACCGACGTTCAGCACAAAACTTAAAGCCCAAGTGGTGGAGTAAAGAGATAGCCGACTGTTTACGCGCCAAAAAGAACACCCATAATAGAGTAAAAATCACAGACGACAATAACGAGCGGGCCAAGTTTTCAGACTTACGAAGAAAAGCCAAAAAGTTAATCAAACAGAGTAAAAAGGCCATTGAAAAACACGTTGCAAATCAAAGTAAGACAAACCCGAAAGAGTTCTACAGTTATATTTGGCATAAGAAAGTACTCACGTCAACTATCGGACCACTACTTGATGAGAATGGGGACTTTACTACAGATGAAGAGCGAATGAGTGGTATCCTTAACACTTTCTTTGCATCAGTCTTTACTACAGAAAACCCGAACGATATACCAGCAGTAACAACAGTCCAAAACGAAAATACCGAGGTATTAAGTAATATCAGCATAACTGAAAGTGACGTAATAAAATGTATTGATAAATTAAATGTAAATAAGTCACCTGGGCCAGACACGATCTCCCCTCGCGTATTAAAGGAAGCAAAAAGCGAAATAGTAAAACCTCTGACTCTGCTCTTTAACTATTCTTTACACACTGGAACAATACCTGACGAATGGAAACTCGCTAACGTAACACCAATATTTAAAAAAGGCAGCAAATCTCTACCTAGCAACTATCGCCCTATCAGCCTAACCTCAGTCGTATGCAAAATGCTAGAGACAATCATACGAGATAAACTTACAAATCACTTAGAGGAAAACAACTTACTTAGAGACACTCAACACGGTTTTCGTAATAAACGCTCTTGCCTAACGAACCTATTAGACTTTTTAAATGACATTTTCAATGAATATGATAAGAGTAAAGCAGTAGACATAATTTATCTAGATTTCCAAAAGGCCTTTGACAAAGTTCCCCATAAACGCTTAATATCTAAACTAAAATCACACAGAATCCAAGGCGATACCGTAAGATGGATAGAGAACTGGCTAAGAAACCGAAAACAACGCGTGGTAATAAATGGAAAATCTTCTAGTTGGACAGGCGTTACAAGCGGGGTGCCACAGGGGTCAGTTTTAGGGCCAATCCTATTCCTAGTTTACATAAACGACATAGACGAAGGCCTCTCATGCATAATATCGAAGTTTGCCGATGACACCAAAATTGCAAATACAGTACTCACTAACACACAGACTAAAGAAATGCAAGATAATCTCAATAAATTGTCAAATTGGGCGAAAACTTGGCAAATGTCCTTCAATTCAGATAAATGTAAAGTGCTCCACATCGGACATCATAACGTAGCAGCAAACTACTCGTTAAATGGTAAGCAACTTAAAAGCGTGGATCGAGAGACAGACTTAGGGGTAACAGTATCAAGTAACCTAAAACCCAGTCAGCAGTGTACAGAAGTAATTAAGAAAGCAAATAAAACTATCGGCTTTATCGGCAGAGCATTCGAGTATAAATCTAAAGACACAATCCTCACTTTGTATAATTCCTTGGTCCGTCCCCTTATGGAGTATTGTGTTCAAGCCTGGTGCCCGTATTACCAGAAAGATATAGCAAAATTGGAACGAGTCCAACGTAGAGTTACTAAAATGATACCAAGTCTGAGAAATAAAACGTACGATGAGCGGCTAAGAGAATTAAATCTATTCCCATTGACACAACGTAGACTGAGAGGTGACTTAATCCAGGTATTTAAAATAATCAAAGGCATTGATAATATGGACTGCAACAAATATTTCACTATTGATCAATCAAACTACACGAGAGGAAACGGCTGCAAAATCATAGGCAAATCTTTTAACTCGCACGAATCAAAGAATTTCTTTTTTAACCGAGTCGTCAACTTATGGAATGGGCTTCCCCGTAACGTAATTGACTGTAACACCGTAGACAGCTTCAAACGTCGCTTAGATAAACACCTTGCGTCTAATCCCCGACTTACAATGTTTACTAATGAATAATTTTTGCCCATTACAGGTGGCAAGTTAGCCAAATTTCACCTACTTTCTATCTTTCCTATAACAAAATTTCCTTGTGGAGTATTTCTGCCAACCCCACAAGGTTCCCATTCCTGACTTTATTTCCTGTACGGCTCAGGCCGGAGGGAGTGGAGGGTGGGGAGAGAGCCTTCTACTTTGCTATCCTTACCTACGACTATCACTGGGGAGTAATTCATTCTCTACCAGTAACCTTCTATTCAGGTCACCTCGTTTGGACTGTAAGGTCTGTTGTGGTCTGTGTTTCTATGTAACTCTATGTAACTCTCTCTCTCTCTCTCTCGACAACCACCTTGCCGTCGGTGAGAGAGCTTGTGTGATCTGTTTGAATTTTGCTAGCTATGCTGGGGGACATTTAGTCCAGTTGGGTTACCCGTGCCAGAAAGGTAGCGTTATTAGGATCCTGACTAAGAGTTGTCAAATCTTCATGTTAATATTAAGTTTCACAACTGCTCTTCAACTGTCCTAACGAAAAAAAAAATAAAAAAAAAAATTCATCACTTTCTATATAAGTTTTTGTTAAGGACCTCACCAGCTACCTTATGCCGTGTGAGAAGGGAGGCTTTGGAACCTCCTAAAACAACGCCTTTTAACGCTCACAGGTTTCGAAAGGGCTGAGAGTGAAGGGATCTCAGGCGTGTGGGGTACGAGTAATGGAGATGCCTCAGGACCCCCGTAGGTATTCTCTTAGATTAATAAGCCTGACCAGCTCCCTGTGACCGTTCTTAGGTGCCTAAAGGCTCGACTGCTCTTTGGTGAGAGAGCTTTTGTGCCTCGCTGGCTGCCAGGCCAGTAAAAGATCTCGGATTAAGTCGTGGACATTTAGTTTTACTATTTGCTTTAAGTTTGGCCACGGATGGAGGATTAGTAGGGATTAGTAGGACGACGGTTACACTTCAAGCACCCCTGTCGAAAAATCAGAGTCCCATTTACTTAGGACTCTTGTGCTGCTCAGTTGGGAGCTGCGGCACGATTGGGGCCGTCCGGCCCAGGGGAGACCTTAGGGTTGGTGTGCTTGGCTCATAAGGTTTCTGTTGGCCAAACGACCGAAAACCTTCTGGAAGTAGGCGGATGAGACTTATGCGAGACCAAATCACATTACCCTTTCTTTTGTATTATTGGTCTTAAATTGAATTAGAGCGAGATGACTGGTCCTTCAGCAAGAAAATTTACATGTACTACATGCAAGGTGTACCGCTGGTGTGAGGACTTCAGCGGGAGGAGTGCGAGCGACCTAGACTCCTCGAGTGTCTGCGACTTTTGCAAACTCGAGGAGAGGTTGATGAAGCACATCTCACTGCTCACGAAGGAGAACAACTCCCTAAAGGAGGAAGTTCTCCGAATGGACTCGCAGAGGTGTGACTGCCATGTGAGAGACAAGGCAGTCCAAGGAGCTTCTTCACCGGAGAGCTCAACCACGGCGGTAAAGAAGAAGAAGAACAAGAAGAACAAGAAGAAGAACTACAAGAAGAAGAACAACAACAATGAAGAGGGAAAAGAGACTGCAGAAAAGTGTGATGGAAAAGAGGAGGGGAATATGGAGAAGGAAGAAAAACCCAAGAAGACAATTGAGGAGAGATTAGAGGAAAGTGAGGAATCAAATAAGAAGGAAAAGAAAAGGAAGAAGGAAAAGAAGACGAAGAAGAAGCAACCTGGAGGAAGTGACGAGCCCGGCAGGAATTCAAAACACTCTCGGGTTCCTCACAATGCATCTCGTGCTCCTACCAAGGAGAGGCCTGTGGATATACACATTGTAGGTGATTCCCAGGCACGAGGGCTGCAACCCCTAATGGCAGATCGCCTTCACACTTCTGTGAAGGTGAATTGTTTGCCAGGTTGTGGCAATGCTGACCTCCGAAAGGAAGCTGAGAGGATCCAAACGTCCAGATCTGCTGTCATTGCACTCATGGTGAGTGGTAATGACATCTACCTGAGAAATGGTAGAGTAGGCATGACCGAAGGAGTCCTCTCGGATGTGCTCGGTGCAGTAGATGACTGTGGGTTAAAAACCCGCAGAAGGGTAGTTGTTGGCATGCTCCCAAGGAGAGGCCCTTTAGGGACTGCTCTGTCAAAGAACATTGCAGTAAATCAGCGCCTGGCTGATTTGTGTACTGCCGAGGGGGTGTTCTTTGTGGACCCCTACACCTCACTCTTTGGTAGAGACGACCTCTACCACAGGGATGGCACACATCTCTCACCAAAGGGGAAAGAAGTGCTTTCCAAATTAATGGAAGACGCCGTCCGACGATGTCTCAGGAGCACTCGACCGAGCGTGGAGGAGAGCCCTCATCGCTATGCTAGAGTGACCCCAGAGAAGACATTCGCTGAGATCCTGAAGAAGGATATCCCCAGCACTACCAAGACAATGACCAAACCGGGTAACGGAAGAGTATAGGGAGCCCTGCAGTTGGGGGTTCCCTGAAGGTTCTATTGTTCAACGCCAGGTCCATCCGAAACAAGTTTTTGGAACTGCGGGCCCTCGTTGCGACAGAGGAACCCGAGATGGTGGCCATAACGGAGTCATGGTTGAGAACCTCAGACAGAGATCTTGAAGGGGAATTCGTGATTCCAGGCTACCAACTCTTCCACAAAGATAGAGAGGACAGAAGGGGTGGTGGTGTGCTGTTGTATGTAAAGAACTCTATCAAATCGATGACCTGCAACATCACATCGAACCACGAGCTCCTTGGAGTTGACCTAGAAATAGGCACTGCAAAATACAGAACCCTGCTGCTTTATAGACCCCCTGGACAACTCAATGAGATGGACATGGACCTATACCAGTTGCTGGGTGAACTAGTGGACGGCAGGGTGTGCATTCTTATGGGGGACTTCAACACACATGTTGACTGGGAAACCAGAGAGCCCTCTGCCTAGAACACACCACTCTTGGAGTTTGTAAATGATGAATTCCTCACTCAATGGGTAAGGGAGCCAACAAGAGGTGCTAACATACTCGACTTGGTCCTCACCTCCGAGGATGACATCATTCAAGACCTCTCTGTAAATGAAGAAATAGGTGGAAGCGACCACAAGCTTATAAGATTTTCAGTTAAGGTCCCTAATATGGAGACCGTGACCCCGGTGCATAGAAAATTAGACATGGGGAGAGCGAACTTTGCAGGTCTTCGTGAAGGCGTTGCCGAAATGGAACTAGAGGAGGGAGAGAGTGCTGATGATCTGTGGAGGTCATTCTTGTCTTCCTTCATGTAACTTCAGTCGTGCTTTATTCCTCTGAAGGGAACAGGTCAGAAGTTCATTCAACCGAAGTGGTTTAATCGGGAAATCCGTAACCTACTACGGGAGAGGAGAACTGCGTATCGTCGAGCGAAGACATCTGGGGACTTTGACGGTCATAGAAGAAGACTGAATCGAAACGTGAAGTCCAAAATAAGGGCTGCTAAGCGTGCTGAGGAGGTCCGTGTGGCTAGACTCTGCAAAGAGAACCCCAAGGAGTTTTTCAGTTATGTGAATGGCCGTAAACCAATCCGACGCAGGATCGGTCCATTGGTGAATGAGGATGGAGCATTGATGCACTCTGATGCAGAAAATGCTAAACTCTTAAATGAGTACTTCTCTTCAGTGTTCTCTGAGGAGAGTGGTCCCATTCCCGAACCTTTGGACTCCTTCAGTGAGAAGTTGGAGTCAATGGTCTTCACCCAAGAAGAAATCGAGAGAAAAATAATCGAATTAAAAGCAAACAAGTCCCCCGGTCCGAATGGGTTCTTACCTAGAGTGTTGAAAGAAATGCATGGTGAAGTATCACGGCACCTGTGCATGGTCTTCAACAGGGTAATCCAGACTGGATGCGTTCCTAGAGACTGGCGTGAGGCAGAGGTGACTCCTATCTTCAAGAAGGGAGATGCTAGCCAACCGTCAAACTACAGACCCATCAGTTTAACCTCGATAGTCTGTAAACTCATGGAGAGCATCGTGGTGGACAAAATAACAGCACACTTAGAATCAAATTTGCTACTGAGGGGTTCCCAGCATGGGTTCCGGCAGCACCGGTCATGCCTCACAAATCTGGTGGAATTCTTCCATTTTGTTTTCAGTGAGCATGATCGGGATAAAGCGGTCGATGTTGTCTACTTAGACTTTCAGAAAGCCTTTGATAAGGTACCCCACTGCCGCCTCCTTCGGAAAGTGCGTGCACTGGGCATAGACGGAAATGTGGCAAATTGGATAGAGAACTGGCTAAGTGACAGACGGCAGCGGGTGGTAGTGAATGGACAGGCTTCAGAGTGGGTGCCCGTTACTAGCGGTATTCCCCAAGGTTCTGTTCTGGGACCACTACTGTTTATCATCTATGTTAATGACGTGGATGGTGACATGGTTGCCAAGATTTCCAAATTCGCCGATGATACTAAGCTTGGTATGAATGTCGCGAAAGAAGGAAATACTACCCGCTTACAAGAAGATCTTAGGAAGATAGGGGAGTGGTCTGACACGTGGCAAATGCCATTTAACGTGAACAAATGCAAAGTTATGCATATAGGCCACAGAAACCCCCGAACAGAGTATAACCTTAAGGGCAATGCTCTCGTAAGCACTGATACTGAGAAAGACTTGGGTGTAACTATCACCAGCGACCTCAAGTTCTCAAAGCAGTGTATTGAGGCTGAGAAGAAAGCCCAAAGGATATTAGGGTACATAAAGCGACAGTTTGGATACCGGAACAAGGAGATAGTACTTTGTCTGTATAATTCCCTTGTCCGACCGCACCTGGAGTATGCAGTCCAGTTTTGGAGTCCTTCTTACCGGAAGGATATCGCGAGATTGGAATGAGTGCAAGCCAGGGCAACCAAACTTATACCCTCTCTTAGACACAAGAGCTATAAAGATCGGTTGGTAGAACTCGACCTGTTCTCTTTGGAAACCCGGAGACTGCGTGGTCAGCTTATCGAAGTGTTTAAAATACTACGAGGCTTTGACAATGTAGATTACAGGGACATTTTCCAACTCAGTGAGGGCACAACCAGGAATCATGGCTACAAACTTGAACTGAAGCGATACAACCATGATCTGTGTGGTAAATTCTTTACATACAGCATCTGCGGTACTTGGAACGCACTTCCTGCTGATGTAGTCAACAGCAACTCTGTGGATCAGTTCAAGTCCAGATTAGACAAAGCCTTAAACCACCGTCTAGGCATTTAAGCAGTTGTGCGAGTGTTCCTTGATGGTTTCACATGACACATTCGAGGACGGTCGCCTACTTGCGCAACTAAACCCACAGGTACCCTCTTTGTATGGATCGTAAGGTCCCCTAGGGTACTTCTTTTCCTTGTAACTCTCTCTCTCTCTCTCTCTCTCTCTCTCTCTCTCTCTCTCTCTCTCTCTCTCTCTCTCTCTCTCTCTCTCTCTCTCTCTCTCTCTCTCTCTGTCTCTGTCTCTGTCTCTGTCTCTGTCTCTGTCTCTGTCTCTCTCTCTCTCTCTCTCTCTCTCTCTCTCTCTCTCTCTCTCTCTCTTTTGCTTCTCAGTACACACACACTATCACCTCGTTTTTTTCTCTTTCTCTTGCTATTCAGTATATATACACACACACACACACACACTATCACTCTAGCACCTCGTTTCTCTCTCTCCCTGAGTTTTTGTCATTTTCCCCTTATTTTATGATCCCTTCTCTTCACTCATTCCCTCTGTCCATTCCCTCTCCCACTTCCTCTTTCTATTTCACCTCCTTCTGTCCTCTCCATCTTGCCTCCACTGCCGTCAATTTTCACGTCCATCCCTCAACACTTACACAGAAGCTGTTGCTTCTCAGTACACTCGCACACACACACACACATTATTAGGTTTGGTATAAAGCCGTGACGTTGCATATTATCTGTTGTTATATATGCGTTCATCTAACATTGAAAAACGTGTCAAATGTTAGATAAACGCATATATAACAACAGATAACATGCAACGTCATGATTTTATACCAAACCTGATAATGTGTGTGTGCGTGTGTGTACAGAGAGAGAGAGAGAGAGAGAGAGAGAGAGAGAGAGAGAGAGAGAGAGAGAGAGCTAGAACAGGTTGCTTGTTGTCTGAAATGAGAAATAAAGTAAACTATGCTTTGTGTCCAGAGTGTGTAGTCAGGTGTCTACAAAAATGAATATATGTCCTGTACTTCTCAACACAATCACCCCTCCTTCCACTCACCAAGCTGTATGTCCTCCCCTCCCCCTTCCCCTTTCTCCGACCCGAATACAGAAAATGAAGCTTTGCCGATTCGAAATATTGTCTTGTATATGCACAGGAGCTCACACAAGCGAAGCGCTGGTGCCACGTTAATTAACCAAGCCAAGTGAGGGGGTGGTCCAGATGGAACTCTTGTAGAGTGTACTGTACCTGTTGCCTCGGGAAGGTGCGAGAGGGCTGACAATATCCACAGGCATAATGTGTAACCGCTGAGTATGAGTAGTATTAGACTCAAGTGGAGTTTAGGTGTGTTGGTGGATCTTCGTTGATTGGCACTTGAGGTATGTTTTTGTGCACATTTGGATAGCTCGCTTCATGTCTAGCCACACAGCATGCTAGCCAAACAGCTGTTGCGTTCCTTTGATGATCCCCGGATGAGCCAGTTAGTGGAAGTGGTAGAAGATCTACTGGCGGTGAGACTTGGGGATATAGGGAGTCGTGGGCAGCATGAAATGTCGAACTCCACGGGGATGCCGGAGACATTCAAACTGTTGTAGCTCGAGTGACGAGTCCTGTTGGCCTCTGACGCAGATGCTGAAATTCGGTATGTATGCGCTGAGAGTCTGCCAGAGTTGTTTCATCTACTGGGCTGCCGGCTGAACTTACTGTTCTCCCTGGCTTGTAATACAGACACTAAATGTAGCGTTATTGAAATGTTAAAGTTATGTGATTCTATTACTTCTTTTGACAGAAGGAATAAATACTTAATTTGTCCTTTTAAATAAAGATTGAATTACACACTCAGATACTGACAATCTACACTCCGAAATAAAGCGATCATGCTAATATTCGTATGAAAAATATGACACAAGAAGGATTATACAGTATATAAATTCTGGGAAGCTAACATTCTGCCTGAAAATGTTAATGAACGAAAATACTTACTATCTCGCTTAAAAACTCTCTGTGGTTACATTGCATAAGCACGCTGGTACTCATAATCTGGTATCGATTTACCCGTGGAAACTTATGAGGGTGACAAAATTCTCTTCAAGTTGAAAATTTTGGTTGCTACATTTGAGTTTTAATACTTATTGGTGTGCAGGCGAGAAGTACAGTCGGCGGCAGAAGTCCTGTCGCCTCACCTGCTTCACCGAGACGCACAGTGTTCATGGACTCGAAAAATACGCATGTTTTATACACCTAATAATATCGAGTCTGAACATTGCGTGCCTCGGTGAAGCAAGTGAGGCGACAGGACTTTTGCCGCCGACTGTACAGTTATGACATGTATCCTATCTACCTCTTCTCTGGACATTAGCCTCAGTTAAGTACACACTATACAACAAAATGCTCACTAGGAGGTACTATTGCCCACAAGAGTTCCTGAACACCTCGGGTTAGTCTCAACAATATTTGATCTGGTATTACTGAACCCATATCCAGATGTACAGTCGCCGGCAGTGCCGCGTTCATCACTCCAGCGTTGTCAATGTTTGTACCCCACAAGGTGTGAACCTCCAGTTTCGACTCGCATATCCGAAACACATGCCAGGAGTAAATCGGGAGTATGGTAATGGAGGGGTGTAGGCTTGGGAATGGTGTGGTGCATGTTTTACAGAGGAAAGTTTGCGAGAAGATTGTAAGCAGTAATGATGTACTAAATTATATGTCAACTATACATAACTGTTACATAACAAACATGACATTGGTAGACCACAACAATGTGATGGTTAGTAAAGTCATTAGTTATTGTTTGTTATCAGTATATTATGCTCTCAAACGGTAAAAGAAATGCTTGGTTGGTGAGGCAGTAGCTAGTCTCGGCCAGATGTCTCTATGAATGTTTAGTATATGCCAGCTATCAGCAGCTCATCTTGGTTTTAATTAATATTTCATGTTCTACATCATAACGTTAATGATAGTTATCACACATAATAAGTAAATTATATTGAATGTGAAGTTTTAACTGTCACAATGTTCCTAGAACATAACATATTATAATCAGGCCTCATAAATTTCCATAGGTTGGTCCCACCAAGTTAATTAATCATTGTGTTGACGATGGCTTTATTTTCTGTCAATTATGTCTTGTGTAAATCGGGTATTGTGAATCACATATAAAGTGCAAGTCAATCTCTATCAAAGTGAAATATCAGAATATTTACTTATGTATGCCCTGAATCAACCAACACCTTGAAGCTCGACTGTATTCATCAACTCCGACACATATGAAGCATCCAACACCTTAAATATATGATTTATGTTTCCATCCTCACCCAATCCATCTATCTCAAAGTAATGTGAACAATAAAGGTTGTGAAAGGTTCACAATATAATGAAAAATATATAATGAATTATCTTTAGTCGGAATTGTCAAGAAACAACTTTTAATGACAACTGTTAGTACACCAGTACTACTGTTTTAATTTTTTTTTTTTTTTTATTATTCATTGCGCCGTAGCGTCAGTCAACAGGCAGACAGCAATACACAAAAGTTACAAAGTTATTACAAGTCATAAAAAATGGCAGCATTCACTCCATGTTGACAAACATGACTAACAGCATCCAGAATGGCATACAGTTCACACAATGTTGAGCTAGAGTAGTTACAGAGATGACGGCCAACCCAGCCCCCTGGAGGTGACTCCAAGTCAGGCGAAAAAACTGCACAACCTGCTGTACCAGCCGCTTGCAATGAGCCATCAGTGTAGAGGCAGTATGGATCTGTGATGGAAGACGTCACTGTTTCTATGTGTTCCAGAGCCAACTGCCGCTGTAGAGAAGACAGTTCCGACTTGGAAGTAGGTGTGAAGCTCACATCAGGTGTTGGTAGCATCCATAGCAGGGGCCCTGGGGGGACGTCTGCAACCATTATATCTATATTAAGACTACGAAGCATAGAGGAAACAGGCCTTATAAGAGTACGTCCAACAGGCAGTATGGGAGGGACTGGGGAGTTTGGTCTAAGAGAAGTCCTGACTAACTGAGATTAATGGGGTGAAAGATGTGGGAAATGGAGGCACTTGACAGTGAAGCAAGTAACATTACAATAAATTCTGTCGATTAATGGGGGAAGACGCAACTCACGCTGCATGTTCACTATCCTGGTCGACATTGGACAGCCGAGAATTATTCTCATTGTTCTATTCTGAAATTTTTCTAAAGTTTCCAGAGTAGCCCTAGGAAGTTTAATCAAAGCAGGGGAGAGGTAATCAATAACTGAATGGATAAAAGCAATATAGATGGTCCTGGCTACTGTTAGAGAGCCATTGAAGTGGCGTAAGTCCTGGACAATGGGATGGTCTTGAGGTCTGACATGGACAATCGGACAAATATTGACTGGCGCGCCCAGGTAGCAGTACTGGGAACACATGGGAATGACAGTCCCTCCAATGGTGAACACTGGCCGAGCTTGAGGAAGGCGGCAGGTGAATATTCTGCTCTTATCTGGGGAGACAATAATGCCACAGTGAGAGGAGGCCACAGAGAAGGAGTCAAGAAACCGCTGGAGATCCCTTGGTGAGGTCCCAGGAATATCAGGGAGAGAAGTGAGCAGCCGATGCATCAGAATATTAAATAACAATGGGCTGAGAACACCCCCCTGATGCGTACAAAGATGAAAACTACGCAAAGGACTGAGCGCACCACTGAAAAACACACGGGAGGTCCTGTTACTCAGGTAGCCCCGAATCCACCATAGTAGATTACCCTTTATCCCAAAGTCAAACAGTTGATCCAAAATGACATCTCTATTAGCAACATCGAAGGCACTTCGAAGGTCAATGAAGGCCACCACACTGTCCCTGTTAAGGCGAGAGTACATGTCGACTAGGCAGTGGTGTGTGCTCCGCTGGGGAAGAAAACCAAACAGCCATGGAGAAAGGCGATCCTGCAGTCTGTATATGAGACGATTGAGTAAGATTCTCTCCATAAGCTTACAAAAACAGGAAGTAAGGGAAATAGGCCTGAACTTCGCAGTGCCGGGCTTAGGGATGGGTATTATTGTGCTGCTGGTCCAGGCTCGTGGTACACAACCGTCACGAAGACAAAGATTGTACAGTTGAAGTAGATGGTTCCCAGGAACTTGTTGAAGTAGGCGCAGCACAGCATAAGTAATACCATCATCACCAGGGGAAGAAGCTCTACCCCGAGAGAGAGCACGGCGCAACACCTCCTCAGTTATCTCATCTGCATCATCGTCATTATCTTGCAACAGAGCAGAAATAAGACGAAGCCGATGGAGAGCAACACGGGAAGCGAGTGCATCTTGTATGTGGATGGGTAGACTGGCTGGGGTAGATTGTCCTGACCAGGCATCGACAAGTTGTTGGCCATAGTCGCGGGAGTGTGATGACGAGCAGTGGCTGGTGTCTTTTTAACAACCCGACGGATGAGGTGCCACATAGAAGCCACACTTGTTCGCTGGTTGATGCTGTCCGTGAACTGCTGCCAAGACTCAGTGTGAGCACACTCCTGCAGGGCGACTAAAGGGTCTCTAGACATCTGGTAACAATGGAGCAGGTCAGGGGTTGGGTTGGCTTGAAACAATAGGCCATCACTTTCAGCCTCCTCCTTTGCCTCCTGTATACGTGCATCCAGCATCCAGGAGTGGGCAGTATAGCGATGCTGGAGATGTGGCCGGGAGACGTATAGCCTATAAAAGTCATGAGTAGCAAATAGAAGATCAGAGTACAACTGTTCAGCTGATGATATGTCAAATGTAGGGAATACATGGGCCATGAATAAGATGTAAGTAGGGCAATATTTAGGGGGCACAGCAATACGCAAACGAGTGGCTGAAGCACTTGACCCAGCACCAGGCCAGGCGAGAGGATGTAATCCAGAGTACCTCCCCGGCAATGAATGGCACCGCCAGTGTCCCAGTGTGTCAGATGATGCTTGCCGATGTATGAAAGGAGACGAACACCATTACGATTAATAGAGCCACTACCATCACCCAAATCAGAATGCCGAGCATTAAAATCTCCCATATACACCATACCACGCACTGTTGGAGAAGGAAGAGCCTCAAGAGTGAGTCTAGCTGGGGCAGAATAGACATTGCATAATTGGAGTACTCCATTCCCAGGTAGAACCTCAAATAGCTGAAAGGTCATGTCAGGATCAGTGGAGGTACGGAGAAGGCGATGTGGCAATGAGCTATGTATGTAAGTCAGGAGACCATTCCTTACCAGAAGAACATATGGCACATAACCTGAGAGAGGAGGAGCTTGCCCAGCAGCAAGCGGCCGTCCTGGAAATGCTTCCTGGAGAAAAATAACACTGGGATGATGACGAAAAACATAGGCCTTGAGTTGAGTGAGCTTAGCATAACTGGTGATACCACATACATTCCAGGAGATGACATCCAGCTAGCAATCACCAGCGAACTCTGTATTTGGAGGTAGAAGTCCGGTGAGTGGGGGCAGATGAGTGACCTGGAGAAGAAGATGGACCAGGAGAAGGGACTGACTCGAAAAGCTTTTCAAGGCGAGATGCAACAGTATCCATCTTTTCGGTAAGGGTAGTGACAGTTGAGATGATGGCCTACTGAGCCTTGACTAAGGTGGAGAGTTTGGAGTCATTGGCAGCCTGCGCGACAACCAGCCCATCAATCCTGGCTTCAAGGGCAGAAAAGCGGTTCTTGAGAGCCGTACATCGTGCCATGAGGGTAGCAACAGACTTGCGGAGGGCCAGGTCTGGAGGTGAGGCAGGGCTGGTAGGAGGAGCAGACTGGGGAGGTGGTGGTGGCGGTGGTGGAGGCGGAGCAATATTAGAGACACGAGCCAGGACCTGACGTCGAGTACATCCATGCCACACGTTAACCCTTGGCTGAAGGCCTCGTGGACACTTCCAACTAGACGTATCCTCCGGTAGGTGAAGGCTTAGAGGTGGAGGCAGCAGGACGTGATGGTTTACCCCTGACAGAACACGTCTAGGAATCATGGTCGGCGGCACACCATGCACACTTCGGCTTGGCAGAACAGTACCGGGAGATATGCCCAACTCCCCAGCACCTGTAGCACCAAGGCTGGTCATTATAAAGTTTCCTCACCTCACACGGTGGAAGACAGGGGAGGAAATCAAAGGAAATCTCATTTGGAGGTGGATCGGGTTGACTCCAGACAACAACAATATGGCTAATGGGGGAACCATCTTGGAAAAAACGACAGGCAGAGTACACACCAGGGTATCCTTTGGCAAGTTTTGGGTCAACATCAATAGGAAAACGGGTGAGGATGTAGCTGGGGAACTTACGAGGCCTTTCGGGTGAGTCTTCAAGAATGAGAGGCAGAGACAAAAATTCACCAGCCTTGACTTTATCAATGATGTCCTGACGCTTCCTAGAGATGTAGACAAACCGGGAGGTGACAGCAGCCATCTTCACTTCAGCCAGTTCACGCTGCAGCTGGAAGGCCCTGTTGACATCAGACAACCAACGCAGCTTTGTGTCCGTAGATGGGTTTCCAGAGAAGGAGAGTTTGACATAGGCATTTCTCGGGCAAAAGCAGGAAGGTTGGACGAGGGCAAGGGTTGGTATACAAAGAAGAAACACCAGGGTGAGTCAGAGAAGGTACGTCATGCACAGCTGAAGCACCCTTGGCAGTCTTGGCTGCTGGAGGCAAACAGTCCACACCATCAGAATCCTGCGAGGAGTCGGACGAGGCATCAACGGGTCGCTTGGTAGAGGTTGAGGAGGTGGAAGGCTGCTACCTGAGCTGCGGAGAAGGGGGGAGGGTTGTGAGAAGGCAGCTCAGGCCGCTGATCATCCATTGGAGACTCATCTTCCTCCGACATTGCCAAGTCGGCCTCCAGGCAGGAATCTGCACTCTCCATCAGGCCAGGCAAGGCCTAGATGGCAAGCAAACAACAACACGAACAACTGAACACTCAATCAGCCAAGGACACACACACACACACACACACACAAACAATCACAACAAAACAATACACACAACCACAGCAAACAAACAACACCAGCAACACCACAGAAACAACAGCACACAAACAACAACACAAAAACGAGAACACAAACAGAAACACAAACAACAATGTAGGCAGAGCGCCAGGAGAACGTCTTAACACCAACAAGGTTGGGGCGAAACTGCTGTTTTAATGTTAATTAATGTTGTTACTGACAAATCTGCATCATCGTTACAAAATAAACACCATATTAATATGCAATAACTAACTTGAAGGGACGAGCCTATATTGTCTTGTGGGGACTAATGGTGGTGTGGAATGTTATAGCAACAAGGTGACGTGCTTAAATTCCACACTATTATTATTATTATTATTATAGAAGCTGTCATAGCCTCCCAACAGGGTGCAGACACATCAATAGATGGATCCACACAAAATACCTGGGGAGTACTGAAGAGAGACTACAACAACTAAGAAAAAAGGAAAGGGGCTACTGAGTATAGAGAGCCCAAAAGAGAAAACTAGTTGTCAATGAAAGCTTATACAAAAGAAAAGATATGATTTTTAAAAAATAGACAAACTACTGTTGCAATAAGACATTAACTTTAGATTTAAAACCAGTAATATCAGTTGACTGTACAACCTCGTTAGGCAGATGATTCCATAAGGTAATCATAGAAGGAATAAAACAACGAGAAAATTGAGATGTAGAAGCATTAATTAGAGTCATGGCAAAGTCATTAAGACTCCTTGTAAAACTTGTTATGCGAGTCGGAATAAAACGTGCAGGGGATGCCGAGTATTGTTAAAAATTTTGAATACAAGACTAAGGGCACCAACCTGACGCCGATGATGGAGATCAAGAGATACAGCAGGTAGAACAAATTTTATAGAAGTAAGAGCTCTGTCAAGCAACTTTAGATGACAGTCAGCAGCAGAGTTCCAAACAGAAGAGCAATATTCAAAGTGAGGCAAAATAAAAGCATAAAAAGATTTTAAGACTATGGTTTCACACGCAAATTTTTTAAAACACTTGCGGAGTAAACCAATCTTTTGTGCAATAGTAGAAGATAAGGAACGAATATGCCTTTCAAAGGTCAACTTGGGATCAAGAGTCACTCCCAACAAATGCAAACCTGTCACATCCTCAATTTGTTCACCAGAAATATGCAAACAAGGATGAGGAGGAACCAAAGTGCGTGATCTGCTAATAATCATGGAGTGAGTTTTCTTGGCATTAAGCTTCATACCCCAAAGTTCACACCAAGAAGTAATCTTAGCCAAGTCCCTGCTTAGGGATGCTGCAACTTCAATTCTACTCCCTGGTGATGGAATGGGTGAATATAAAGTTGTGTCATCAGCATAAGAAATAAGCTTATTTTCGAGCTCAAAGCCCAAGTCAGCAGTAAAGAGAATAAAAAACAGAGGCCCAAGTACACTGCCCTGTGGAACACCCGAAACAACAGGTACAGGGACAGAAGTGCACCCATCAATGACAACACATTGTGACCTGTTCATCAGAAATTCTTTAAAAATTGATAAGAGACTACCACCAATACCAATAAGTTGCAGCTTATGTAAAAGTGCTTTATGATTAACCCGATCAAAAGCAGAGCTAAAATCAATAGCCACAACACGAGATTCATATCCCTTGTCCAACGAAGATTGAAGTGCGTGAGACAAGGTCAAAAGTGCATCGCAGGTACCCAAACCTTTGCGAAAACCAAATTGTGAAATGGGTATTAAATCATTATTATTACAATAAGAGTTAAGACGCCTCGCTAAAAGCCTCTCAAAGATCTTAGAAAGAATAGGTGTAATGGAAATGGGACGATACTCGGATGGATTTGATGACGCAGTGGCTCCCTTTGGAATTGGGGTAATTCTGGCTTTACGCCAGCAAAGAGGAAAACTACCAGATTTCAAGAGCAACCTAAATACCACAGCCAATTTAGGTGCTAAAACAACAGCAATCTTCTTAAGGAAGAGAGGGAAAAATCCATCAGGGTCAGTCCCACCATAAGTGTCAAGATCCAATAGATATTGTTTCAATTCAGCTGATTTAAAAGCCATTGACTTTAGACCAGGACTAGGGTAACATGTTGAAGGTAATTGCAATTCCTGATCACTCTGCTTACCAATGAATATATTTGAAAGCATATTAGCCTTAATCAATGGGTCAAAAGAAACAGAACCATCAGAATCACGAAGTGGAGGCATGGAGGAATCAATACCAAATAATGAGGCCTTAAGTGAAGCCCACCATTTATGTGGCTGAGTAGCACCTGCAAGAACCTCCTGTAAATGGGAATTGTAATCCCTCTCAGCATTACTATAAACTCTCTGCGCAACTGACCTAAGATGTATATAGTCATCCCAAAGCAACTGGTTTCGACCACGTCTCCAGCGATGGTATGCAGCCTGCTTGTTATTAAAAGCACGTTTGCAGTCATCATCAAACCAAGCTTTATCTTTTATACGGGATTTGATTAATTTTGATGGGACTCTTCTGTTAAGAATTTCCAAGAGAGAGTTATTGAGTGATGAAACTGGGTCATCAGATCTTAGTATGTGGTTCCACTGGATATTAGTAACATCATCACATACATTATCCCAGTTAACCCGAGATTTAAGATAGACTTTACGAGTGATAGTGATATCAGGCACAGTAAATTCAAGATTGATTTTACAGGATATGGAATTATGGTCAGAAGTACCCACAGGTGCAAGAACTATAGTCTCCACAACACCAGAAACATCTGTCAAAACGAGATCCAGACAGTTTCCAGAAATATGTGTAGGTCCAGTAATCAACTGTTCACACCCAGATAAATTAGTAAAATCCAGGGCAGCATGACCGTGTCTATTTGTTGGAGAAACAGAGTTCAGCCACTCTTGATGATGTGCATTTACATCTCCAACAAAGATGAAAGAGGACTTGACATCAACAGACTGAATTAATGCCATGGCATTTAAGAGACAGTCATATAGGTTGTCATTGGCGTCAGGATTTCTGTATAGGCTAAAAATGTAGTGGTTATGATATTTACTGGAAACTTTAACTAACTGGATCTCATGGCAACCGCAAATAAATTTTGTTAAAGGCTGGGCATTGAAGCCAGATCGGATGTACAAACTCATTCCACGAACACGAGGAAAAGAGTCACGACGAATAAGAAGTGGTTTATTAAAGCCAGGCATAAGAAGTTCTGAAACGTGTCTATGGTTAGAGACAAGAGTTTCTGAACAAAAAACAATGTCATAATCTACTGATGCCAAAGTTAGATCTTTAATGTTCTTATGAAGTCCGCGGATGTTAGAATACAAAATACGGCAGCTTCTCACATGATGGGTAGGTCTACGTGGACCGGGATTTAATTCAATATCACCGGACAAAATAACAAGTAAAAACTTGAATAACTGAAAGAAGTAAAATGGGAAGATGAGAAGTAGAGAAATCGTGAAGCAAGTCCAAGTACAAGCAAAGGTCATATAACCGGAAGAACCAAGTATAAGGAAACCTGAGTCAGCAAGCTAGTAAAATTAACGTCATCCCTTTCAGACATTGGCCTAGAAGAGCTAGCTCAAACTCTCCAGGGGTGACGGGCAGGAGAAGAACCTACTGGCAAGGGACTGCCTTGCTTAGGCGGGCGTTACTTCTCAATAGATCAAAAATGATCTTCCCACCTTCACTATCTGAGCATGGCGACCAGAATAACTGCCATAATCTGATCTTATAACCGGATCAAAGATAGTAGCTGCGTGACTGCGGTTTGCACCAAGATGAGCAGCTTCACCTTTATAAGAGTAAGAATAAGAAAGAATAAATTGGAAAGTAAAGGTGAAATTAGTTAGATTGTGCCATCTAATAGTAGGGAAATGGATGAGTTGCGGAAAATCAGGCACATGACTATGGCATCAACCCATGACTCCATTTCAGAGATGCCGTTGGCAGCATAAAGCTGCTCTTCCGCCTTAAGGGCTACCCTGAACCCTACTAAGAAGAACACTCATACGCCCAATAAGAGCATTGGCCGGTGGTGTACTAATAGGATTTTGAGTGGCATTTCCTCCAACCCAGGGTTCCCAAACCCACCCAGGAAGACTCATCTGCTAAAAGAACCATTGGTCTTCCAGGGTTGCTGAGATATCCCGCCCAGCACGGATATTATTCTTGCCTGCAGTAACTATCCTTATCGTTATGATGTAGAACATGAAACAAAAACTCCACCAAGTGTTACTATTATCTTTGACCTTTATTGAGCATTCATAAAAATGGCACCTAGCCAAGACTTCTGCATTACAGCTTACAGTTCCCTACCCTGCCTCCATAGAACACCACACCCAAGCGCCAACCACCCCTCAATCAACCTCCCACTGACATGAATCATATTGGTATGGGTTTCGGATACTAGAGTCGACGACACTGGAGGTTCACACCTTGTGTGTTACACACATTGACAACGCTGGAGTGATGAACGCGGCAGTGGAGACTGTACGATATCCGTTGGTTCCCCAGCTTCACTCTCCCTTCACATGACTATAGCTATTTACTTACATTGAGGAGATATATATCTCTAGCTATTTACTTACATTGTGGCGATATTCTATGATTAGTGTGGTTTATTCCTTCATTCAGTCAAACTATTTACTCTGATGTCTCTTTTATGCGTTAAATATTAAGAGAACTGGTCCCCCCCCCCCCGTCTCTCCTTCTCTCGTCTAGCTCCCCTTCTTCATCCCCCCCTCTTTCTCTCCACTGCTCCCTCTCTCCCCCCTCTTTCTTTCCACTGCTCCCTCTCTACCTGCCATGCGCCCTCCATCCTCCTCAATTTCTCTTGTTCCCTTCCTCCCTCTCTTCCCTCATTCCCTCAACATATCCTCTAACTCTCTCTATCTATCATTCTCCCTTCATAATTCCACATACTCACACTCTCTTCTATCCTAATCACTCTCATACTCCAGGCTTTTTACCTCATATTGAGTTCGAATTTATTTCGTATTTATTACTTTTATCTATGAGTAGCGTTTCCTACTCTTCCTTGTATCTAGTGGCTAATTAAATTTTATTTTTCTGGTTTATACTTAGCGAGCCTGATGGGTCATGAAATCAAAGAGTTTGTTTATCACAGGGGTGGACTCCACATTCCTCCTAGTCCTTATACTTTCCATCATTCCAGTCTAAAGATAGGGTTGGAATCTGTTTTACCTTGCCCATTAATTTATTAAAATAACGGTGTAAAATATATTAAAACTCACTTTCTCTCTCTCTCTGCTTTTGTTAATAGAGTGGCACCACTTCAAAATCAATCTGTGGTCTGCACCCCTGCCTTCCCAATAATGCTAACATCCGTTTATTTTAATTCCTGATTCAGCAAGAAAGTGTTAATGGAGAAAAGCTCCTTCACAAATATAATTATTTATGTTGGACTGTGTGTACTGAGGTTAAAACTATGAATTTATTTTATTCGTATACTGTAGGGGACCTGGTATTAGTTTATTACAGTTGTAGCAAAACTCAGTGGTATCAATATAGTGTTAGGCACTATCATAATATGTTTCTTGTTTTTTCTTAAATATATAAATACTACTGTTTGTTATTCCTAATTTCATTACAACTTATTTTTTGAGTTGTACACTTGTTTTGTTATGATTTAAAAAAAAAATTGGTAATTGAGTTTTTTATGATGCTAAGATGAAACTGTGGGCAGGCACGGACTGACCAGAGGTGGTTGAATCACATTTGTTGTCGACTTCGTTCGGCTGTATGAATCTTTCGAATCTCTAGGGTTGAAGCCTAAGGATTCATATTCATTTTAATACTGTTCTCTGTCCTTGGCTGCTTTCAATACCCTGCATGATAAGCAAAGTTTTTCGGGATAGAATACAAGGGAACTATATACACATTTGTAGGATCATACGCACACCCACACACACACACACAGAGAGAGAGAGAGAGAGAGAGAGAGAGAGAGAGAGAGAGAGAGAGAGAGAGAGAGAGAGAGAGAGAGAGAGAGAGAGAGAGAGAGAGAGTAGGGAAAGAGGGGTAGGGGGGGGGGATAGAGGGATTGTGATTAGATTAAGATTAAGTATGCTTTTGTTTTGCGTCGTGTTAGGTAACTAGGATCACACAGCCACACCGATAATAAATACAAAACGGGATAGAGAGGTGGGACAGCAAGCACGTAGAAATTATTAGCAGAGGAACAATGGAAGGGAGGGAGTCTAGGGAGAGAGAGAGAGAAGGAGGGCTGGAAGGAGCAGGGGGAAAGAGAAAAGGAGGGAGGGAAGGAGCAGGGGGGAGAGAGAGAAGGAGGGAGGGAAGGAGCAGGGAGGAGAGAGAGAGAGAAAGGGAGGAATGGAAGGAGCAGGGGGTAGAGAGAGAGGGAAGGAGGGAGGGAAGGAGTTGGATGGGAAAGGAAGATTTCTTTTAAATAACAGTTAACACATAAAAGTAATAGTCAATAAAACTTACCTGAATGGAGGGATAAATCAAGGTATTCAAAGAATATCGCATCAAGGCAAGTAAATACCTCAGTCTCACCCCAACCTTCCTGGAGTGAAGACATGTTCCTGGCGCTCTGCCTGTGTTGTTGTTTGTGTTGTTGTTTGTCTTGTTTCAACGTTCTTGTTTGTGTGTTGTTGTGTCTGTGTGGTTATAAGGGGTTGTTTATATTTTCTATCTCGTTTTTTTTTGTGGTTTTGCTGTTTGTGGTATTGTTGTTTGTGGTTTATTTGTTTTATTGTGGTTCTGTGTGTGTATGTTCGTGTGTTCGTGTGTGTTCAGTTGTTCGCTTCCCATCTAGGCCTTGCCTGGCCTGATGGAGAGCGCGGATTCGGATGTGGCGTCCTGCCTGGAGGCCGACTTGGCCATGTCGGAGGAGGATGAGTCTCCTATCGAGGATCACTGGCCTGAGCTGCCTTCTCGCAACCCTCCCCCCCTCTCCTCGGTCACTCTGCAGCTCAGGTTGCAGCCTTCCACCTCCTCAACCTCTACCAAGCGACCCGTTGATGCCTCGTCTGACTCCTTGCAGGATTCCGATGGTGTGGACTGTTTGCCTCCGGCTGCCAAGACTGCCAAGGGTGCTTCAGCTGTGCATGACGTACTTTCTCTGCCTCAACGTGGTGTTTCTTCCTTGTATACCAACTCCTTGACCTCGTCCAACCTTCCTGCTTTTGCCCCAAGAAATGCCTATGTCAAATTCTCCTTCTCTGGGAACCTATCTACGGACACAAAGTTGCGTTGGTTGTCTGATGTCAACAGGGCCTTTCAGCTGCAGCGTGAACTGGCTGAAGTGAAGATGGCTGCTGTCACCTCCCGGTTTGTCTACATCTCTAGGAAGTGTCAGGATATCATTGATAGAGTGAAGGCTGGTGAATTTTTGTCTCTGCCTCTCATTCTTGAAGACTCACCCGAAAGGCCTCGTAAGTTCCCCAGCTACATCCTTAGCCGTTTTCCTATTGATGTTGACCCAAAACTTGCTAAGGGATACCCTGGTGTGCACTTTGCCCGTCGTTTTTTCCAAGATGGTTCCCCCATTAGCCCTATTGTTGTCGTCTGGAGTCAACCTGATCCACCTCCATATGAGATTTCCTTTGATTTCCTCCCTCGTCTTCCACCGTGTGAGGTGAGGAAACTTCATAATGACCAGCCTTGGTGCTACAGGTGCTAGGGTGTGGGGCATATCTCCCGGTACTGTTCTGCCAGGCCGAAGTGTGCATGGTGTGCTGCCGACCATGATTCCAAGACGTGTCCTGTCAGGGGCGAACCATCACGTCCTGCTGCCTCCACCTCTGAGCCTTCACCTACCGGAGGATACGTCTCGATGGAAGTGTCCACGATGCCTTCAGCCAGGGGTTAACGTGTGGCATGGATGTACTCGACGTCAGGTCCAGGCTCGTGTCACTACTATTGCTCCGCCTCCACCACCACCACCTCCCCAGTCTGCTCCTCCTACCAGCCCTGCCTCACCTCCAGACCTGGCCCTCCGCAAGTCTGTTGCTACCCTCATGGCACGATGTACGGCTCTCGAGAACCACTTTTCTGCCCTTGAAGGCAGGATTGATGGGCTAGTTGCCACGCAGGCTGCCAATGACTCCAAACTCTCCACCTTGGTCGAGGCTCAGCAGTCCATCATCTCAACTGTCACTACCCTTACCGAAAAGATGGATACTGTTGCATCTCGCCTTGAAAAGCTTTTCGAGTCAGTCCCTTCTCCTGGTCCATCTTCATCTCCAGGTCGCTCATCTGCCCCCACTCACCGGATTTCTACCTCCAAATACAGAGTTCGCTAGTGATTGCCGGCTGGATGTCGTCTCCTGGAATGTATGTGGTATCACCAGTTATGCTAAGCTCACTCAACTCAAGGCCTATGTTTTTCGTCATCATCCCAGTGTTATTTTTCTCCAGGAAGCATTTCCAGGACGGCCGCTCGCTGCTGGGCAAGCTCCTCCTCTCTCAGGTTATGTGCCATATTTTCATCTAGTAAGGAATGTTCTCCTGACTTACATACATAGCTCCTTGCCACATCGCCTTCTCCGTACCTCCACTGATCCTGACATGACCTTTCAGCTATTTCAGGTTCTACCTGGGAATGGAGTACTACAACTATGTAATGTCTATTCTGCCCCACCTAGACTCACTCTTGAGGCTCTTCCTTCTCCAACAGTGCGTGGTCTGGTTTATATGGGAGATTTTAATGCTCGGCATTCTGATTTGGGTGATGGTTCTGGCTCTATTAATCGTAATGGTGTTCGTCTCCTTTCATACATCCGCAAGCATCATCTGACACGCTGGGACACTGGCGGTGCCACTCATTGCCGGGGAGGTACTCTGGATTACATCCTCTCGTCTGGCCTGATAGCATCTCGGGTCCTGTGCTGCTCCGTGCCAGACTTATTCTCTGATCACATCGCTCTTCGGTTTCATTATTCTCTAACTACTGGGTCAAGTGCTTCAGCCACTCGTTTGCGTATTGCTGTGCCCCCTAAATATTGCCCGACTTACATCTTATTCATGGCCCATGTATTCCCTACATTTGACATATCATCAGCTGAACAGTTGTACTCTGATCTTGTATCTGCTACTCATGACTTTTATAGGCTATACGTCTCCCGGCCACACCTCCAGCATCGCCATACTGCCCACTCCTGGATGCTGGATGCACGTATACAGGAGGCAAAGGAGGAGGCTGAACGTGATGGCCTATTGTTTCAAGCCAACCCAACCCCTGACCTGCTCCATCGTTACCAGATGTCTAGGGACGCTTTAGTTGCCCTGCAGGAGTGTGCTCACACTGAGTCTTGGCAGCGGTTCACGGACAGCATCAACCAGCAAACAAGTGTGGCTTCTATGTGGCATCTCATCCGTCGGGTTGTTAAAAAGACACCGGCCACTGCTCGTCATCACACTCCCGCCGACTATGCCCAACAACTTGTCGATGCCTGGTCAGAACAATCTACCTCAGCCAGTCTACCCATCCACATACAAGATGCACTCACTTCCCGTGCTGCTGTCCATCAGCTACGTCTAATGTCTGCTCTGTTGCAAGATGATGACGATGATGCAGAAGAGATAACTGAGGAGGAGTTGCGACGTGCTCTCTCTCGGGGTAGAGCTTCTTCCCCTGGTGATGATGGTATTACTTATGCTGTGCTGCGCCTACTTCAACAAGTTCCTGGGAACCCTCTACTTCTACTGTACAATCTTTGTCTTCGTGATGGTTGTGTACCACGAGCCTGGACCAGCAACACAATAATACCCATCCCTAAGCCCGGCACTGCGAAGTTCAGGCCTATTTCCCTGACTTCCTGTTTTTGTAAAGTTATGGAGAGAATCTTACTCAATCGTCTCATATACAGACTGCAAGATCGCCTTTCTCCATGGCTGTTTGGTTTCCTTCCCCAGCGGAGCACACACCACTGCCTAGTCGACCTGTACACTCGCCTTAACAGGGACAGTGTGGTGGCCTTCATTGACCTTCGAAGTGCCTTCGATGTTGCTAATAGAGACGTCATTTTGGATCAACTGGTTGACTTTGGGATAAAGGGTAATCTATTACGGTGGATTTGGGGCTACCTGAGTAACAGGACCTCCCGTGTGTTTTTCAGTGGTGCGCTCAGTCCTTTGCGTAGTTTTCATCTTGGTATGCCTCAAGGGGGTGTTCTCAGCCCATTGTTATTTAATATTCTGATGCATCGGCTGCTCACTTCTCTCCCTGATATACCTGGAACTACAATTACGTGCTATGCTGATGATATCTGTGTTCATTCTACCTCACCAAGGGATCTCCAGCGGTTTCTTGACTCCTTCTCTGTGTGGCATTATTGTCTCCCCAGATAAGAGCAGAATATTCACCTGCCACCTTCCTCAAGCTCGGCCAGTGTTCACCATTGGAGGGACTGTCATTCCCATGTGTTCCCAGTATCGCTACCTGGGCGCACCAGTCAATATTTGGCCAATTGTCCCTGCCAGACCTCAAGACCATCCCATTTTCCAGGACTTATTGGGTCGTCTCCAGCGCCGACTTAGCCACTTCAATGGCTCACTAACAACTCCTCGGGCATCTCCATCCCAGTAGCCAGGACTATCTATATTGCTTTTATCCGTTCAGTTGTTGATTACCTCTCCCCTGCTCTGATTCAACTTCCCAGGGCTACTCTTGAATCTTTAGAAAAATTTCAGAATAGAGCAATGAGAATAATTCTCGGTTGTCCAATGTCGACCAGGATAGTGAACATGCAGCGTGAGTTGCGTCTTCCCCCGTTAGTGGAGAGAATTTATTCTAATGTTACTTGCTTCACTGTCAAGTGCCTCCATTACCCACATCTTTCACCCCATTACTCTCAGTTAGTCAGGACTTCTTTTAGACCAAACTACCCGGTCCCTCCCATACTGCCTGCTGGACGTACTCTTATAAGGTCTGTTTCCTCTATGCTCCGTAGTCTTAATATAGATACAATGGTGGCCGACGTCCCCCCAGGACCCCCTCCGTGGATGCTACTAACACCTGATGTGAGCTTCACACCTACTTCCAAGTCGGAACTGCCTTCTCTACAGCGGCAGTTGGCTCTGAAACACATAGAAACAGTGACGTCCTCCATCACAGATCCATACTGCCTCTACACTGATGGCTCATTGCAAGTGGATGGTGCAGCAGGTTGTGCCGTTTTCTCACCTGACATGGAGTCACCTCCAGAGGGCTGGGTTGGCCGTCGTCTCTGTAACCACTCTCGCTCAACATTGTGTGAACTGTATGCCATTCTGGATGCTGTCAGTCTTGTTTATCAACGTGGAGTGAATGCTGCCATTTTTTGTGACTCCAGACCTGCCCTTCATTCTCTCTCTAGTGTTCAGCCCACACACTCTACTGTTGTTCAGCAGATTTTATCGTTTTTGTCCTTATTGCGTCATCGTAACTTGACTGTCAAATTTTTATGGGTGCCATCCCATGTAGGTTTGCGTCACAATGGTACAGTTGACAGACTCGCAAAGGAAGCCTGCCATCTGCCTCCTCGTGGTGTTGGACGTCATCTCTCCCTGACATGTTACCTCTCTAAAGTCCGCTCCGCCGCTCTCCTCCCTGTACGGCGACGCAGGGATGCAGAGAGGCCCTTCAGCATCTCCATCACACATTATGAGTCTGTCTGCCGTCACAAATATTCCTACCTTCGTCGAGGCCTCATGGTTCGGAGGCACAATGTAGTCTCTGCTCGTTTGAGGCTTGGCTACCGCCCACCGTGGCAGGTTGCTGGGATGCAGGGTGAGCCTCCCTTCACTGAGTGTCGCTTGTGTCAAGCGCCTCGTGCTAACACTGTAGAGCACTATTGCCTGGTCTGCCCCACTGTCCGACACTTGCTGCCCCGGGGCCTGCCACTTGATGTGGTTTGTCGACACCTGCTGAACCACCAGGTTCTGGAGGAACTTCTGGTATGCCACCCTCGTTTTGGTGGATTTAAGTAGGTCATAATGTAAATATTTGTCTGTATGCTTGTGCTCCATTCTGTTATGTTTTCGTGATGCGTGTGTGTGGTGTGTGTGTGTGTGTGCGTGTATTTGTGTGGTTGTAGTCATTGTATTCTCATGGGTCCCGCCTACCAGTATGTATTGTTGCCTGCCTGTTGATTGACGCTACGGCGCAATTATTTATTAAAAAAAAAAAAAAAAAAAAATGTAAATACCTACAAGTAATTGAGAAAACAGCGAGTATAGGGAACAGAAGATATCGTACATCTGGACATGGGTTCAGTCATACCAAATCAAATATTGTTGATACGAACCTGAGGTGTTCAGGAACTCTTGTGGGCAATAGTACACTCGCCAGCACTGCCTCGTGGTACAGTGGCTCATACATATTTACAGATGTAGCATCACTGTGATATTTTAGCTCGAAACAATCCACGTGTGCTAGATGTAGTATCCTCGATACACTAACACATAAAGTGAACTTTGTTGCTTAAGGAACTGAATCACTTAAATCTCCTAAACATGTCAGCCCCTGTACCACGCGGCAGTGCTGGCAACAGTACCTGTACACAAGGTATAAAGAGTATCACGCATGTAGGGAACAATTATACCGATTATATCCTAAATGAATACTATGGCAGTTTCCACCAGCAATCGTCAGAGTTGTCAGAATGGTTAGCGTGAAAAGTGTGCGATACTTCTTTTACCTTGTGTAGGCTACTGTATAGTGGTGATGGACAGTCAGATTGAGCCTAATATTTGGTATAGAAAATCAGAGCAGGCTTTTTAACCTTGTGAATGTCTCTTATTTCAGGCGAAGTATTGACCTACTTGCCCTGGTATGGTAATGAACCAAATGGTGGCACGTCCGAGAACTGTGCTCTCGATAGGACAGACCACACTCCCACCTTGATCGACATCCCCTGCAGTAATCGATACTACTACATATGCCAAGACCAGCTGCTGTAAACTGCTGCTGGACTTGTATATTAGGTACAGTTAGCAGCAACAGTCCTGTCGCCTCATGACATAAATTATAATCAGCCAGGAAATACATTCACCATATAACATTACAGTTAATTATAACGATCAAATTGATAGAACTTTCTCTCTGATTCTTCAGCTTGCGAGTCTGTAAAGCATATATTTCCATAGTGTACTATATGACTTGGCTGATGTAACGACAGGACTTTTGACGCTGAGAGTACTTCCTCTTCTTTATGTTCCTCATCCTTAGTTTTTCTATAATTTTATGTGTTCGTGTCCCACTCCTCCTCCTCAGACTTCCCGGTTTTTGGAACGATACAGTAATTTGGTTTCAACAATTCAGTTCAGTTGCTTTGCATTAACACACATACATTAGAATGGTGGTATCTCTAAATCAGAACGACCTATTTTGTCGATGGGTCAGGGCCGCATATTCCCGTTCCGTAACCCATGTCAGTTGCCTCAGCCCCACCTCCTCCTTCTCTTGGCCTTTCAGCCAATCACACAGCAGCGCACCATATAGGATGCTAACTGTACAAAAATATTTCATCACATTAATTTACTTTTTTGACGCATGAATAGATAAAAAATATTGTATATGACTATCTACATTGTAAATGCTCATATACATAGTACTAATAAAATCTATAAAAAAAATAAGGGAGAGAGCAGTGAAGGGTAGACAGGTCATAGGATCACTGGGAAGGATTATGAAGGGTAGAAGTGTGAGTATGGAAGTGAAAAGGGGACTACGAAATAGTATAATCCTGCCAACACTGACATATGCGTCGGAGACATGGACATGGAGTAGGGCGCATCAGTCTAGAATAGGTGCTGTGGAAATGAGTTACTTGAGAGGAGCATGTGGACTTACTAGATGGGATGGAGAAAGTAATGAGAGTGTGTATGAGAGATGTGGTATGAGTGAGAAGGCAATTGGCATTGAGTGTGGAGCGGTTGAGAGAGTGAAACGTGATACATTGAGATGGTTTGGACATGTAGAGAGAATGCAAGGCGAGGAGTTTGTAAAGAAGGTGTATGGAAGTGAAGTTGTAGGACCTGGTGTGAGAGGCAGACCTCCGGTCAGATGGCAGAAGAGAGTGGAAGAGTATGTAAAGGAGAGAAACGTGAGGGGTAGAGTAGGGATGGACCAAGTAAGGAGGGAGTGTTGGAACAGGGAGAACTGGAGACACTTCTGCCGTGGCCACCCCCTTGGGGGGAGTTCCCGGAGGGAACGAGGCGTCAGAGCTATAGATAGATAGATAGATTATAAAAATAAAAAGATCTCGGCTATAATTATATTCCAGAATTTACTACCTGAGTTTAAAAAATAATAATGTCAATGGAATTAAATACTATTAGTTGTTTGACTTTTCCTCGTGTAATTTCCAGTTACCTGTGTTCATGTACTGGATATCCTGTTTAGTGAAATGCAGGGCGACAGCAGAAAACCTTGCTTCACCGAGGCACGCGATGTTCATAGACTCGAGATTATTAGATGTAGAAAACATGCGTATTTCTCGAGTGCATGAACACTGTGCGTCTCGGTGAAGTAGATGTCAAGTGGACATATTAGGAACATAATATCAGCGGAGTAAATTAAATGTGCACGATTCAAAGAAGAAAGGATGGAATGGCCTTCATCCATAAGAGTCACTCATTATGATTAAAAATTTATAAAAAGAAAAACTGTCAAAGTGTCCAAAATAGTGCATTTGTCGCGGCTTTCAGCCGCTTAAATTGTATTTATTGGTTGTGGAACCAGCACAGCTGGATTGCTATAGAATACACCCCTTCTCCAGCCAAGGCCCCATAAAGGCATAGTCTGGGCTAGAAGGGTCTATTCCGTGACGATCATCAGAAGTAAAATGAATTTAAATCTGGCGCTGTACTAGACATGGGAGCCACCTGGTGGTGGCCTGTGGAGATACTGACCCCACTCTAGGAGAGCACACGCTCTGCCACTCCAATGAGAAAACAGTGAATGGCTGCCGCATCGGGAGGAGGGTGGGACAGTTAAAGCTGTGCTGGTTCCACAACCAATAAATACAATTTAAGCGGCTGAAAGCCGCGACAAATGCACTATTATTGGTATAGTGGTACCAGCACAGCTGGATTGCTATGCATGCGATGCGGTAGGTGGGAGGTGAGGAGGAGACATTCACGGGTCCAGATAAGAGCGGCTCAGAGCGGGGACCGTGTTATAATAAAATGTTGTAACCGTAGACTGTTCAGTTATAACTCAGAACAAGTCACCAGATATAGTCTTTATAGGCAGACTCGAGGGGTATGGTAGAGGAGTGGGGGGCAGGTGAGGCCCCCCCCCCCTTTTTTTTTTAAAGTACTCGAGCCTGGGTTATAATCCCCGGGCTCTAGAGGAATATCTCGAGAGGATGAAAGAGAAACACTGAAGTTGTACTCTTTATTTTAAAAATCCAGTCACTCATCATAGTATTAGTAGCCGTGTAAGAACGGGGATAATAAATACTCAGAATTCCATAACAATGTAATTTATTACTCAGCCACATATATACAACATGATGCATGGGGATGTGAAATATACATGATGAGAATGACAGATGATGTGATGGGAGTTACGTCGCCTGACCTTTTCCCTTTAGGCGGCCCCTCCCCCTTTTTCCTTTCCCCCGGGGACCCTGAGTAGTGGTGGGTGGGGTCCCCATAGCTACGCAGGGGGTAGGGGAGAGCGAATGGAACAGATACCTCTTCCTGAAGGAGGATGTGGATGTCCAAACCCCCAGATCCCGTACCCTCTCCACCGAGTGAGTCCTGAGAAAGGCGAGGGAGGCGGCCACGCCTCTAACGCTGTGAGCCCTTGGGACGTGTCCGGGATCCCCGTTCTCGATCACTCGGCAGAGGAGGCGAGCCATGGACCTGAGGAAGAGAGGGTTACCGGACCTTGAGTTATAGAAGAGGTGGTCCGGGGAAGCCTCTCTCGTTGCCTGCACGTAAGCAGTGAAGGCGTGGACTGGACAGAGAGGATGGAAAGTTCCATCCCTCAGGAAGGAGGGTACTGCGAGGGGGCTAATCCTGTCATCAGCCTGCTCGTTCTTAGCTAGGAAAGCAGGAGAGGGGGAGATAGTTAACAAGGTAAGGTTAGGACTTACAGAGGAAAAGGCTGGATGACGGGTCAGGGCTGCCAACTGAGAGGCCCTGTACCCGGTAGCTAAGGCGAGCAGGAAGAGAGCTTTCTGGAGGAGGTGACAAACCTCCAGAGGGACCCCCTCGAAGGTAAGGTACGTTAGGACACGGTGAAGGGACCAGGAAGGGGACTGGGCCCTGTGAGGTGCTGTCCCCGCCCGAATCCCCATCCTCAGAAGAGAGAGGTCTCTCCGAAACTTTAATATTAAAACCTAGGAGGAGGGGATCAGACAGGGCTGCGTGATGCGCAAGCACCGTCGCAGGGGCCCTGTTTGTGGAATCGGCGAGCCAGGTGAGAAATTCCAGGACTGTATCCTCCGAGATGACCATGGAGGGGTGTCTTCGTAAGAAGTCCTGGAATCTTTTCCAGCACGATTCGTATTGCCGCACCGACGACTGACGGTGAGCCCTCAGCATCTTGCCCACTGTCTCCCTAGTGAACCTTTTACTGAGGACTCCCCGTAGAAACTCCAAGCGTGTAGTTTCAGTGACGCTTGGAGTGGTGCAGACAGGGTGCTGGAGAGGCACGCCGATCCCAGCTGAAGAGGATGAGGGCACCACCGGGACAGTTCTCCGAACCACGGCTGCGCTGGCCAGAAGGGGGCTATGAGGAGTACCCTCCCTCTGAATGCGCGCAGCTTGAGGATCGCCTTCAGAAGGACTGACGTAGCTGGGGGTGGAAATAGATAAAGGTACCCCCACCTGTTCCAGTCCTCCGTGAAGGCGTCCGGGCCTCCCGCCTCTGTCCTGGATGAGAAGGTCAGGAACAGAGGAAGGAGGGCCGTGGATGGGGAGGCGAACAGGTCCACCTCCTGTGTCCCGTAGCGAAGGCACAGTGACTCGAACACAGGGGGACGTAGTTGCCACTCGACTGATGTCCCCCTGAACCTGGATAGAGCGTCCGCCCAATCGTTCTCCCGCCCTAGTACGTAGCGGGCCGAGAGGTGGATGTACCTCTTGGCCGCTATCGAGAAAATCTGTTCTGACAGGGACAGGAGAATTTCCGACCGTGTAGTGCCCTGTTTCTGCAGGCACTGCACGGCCGCAACATTGTCCATATCGAAGCGGACGCCTATCCTGGAAAACTGCGGGTGTCTGTTGAGCCACTCCCTTGCTACCATCAACTCCCTGGCGTTGATGTGTAGTAGCCTTTCCTCTTCCTTCCATCCCCCGCACCGTTGGTGTCCCAGGCAAGATTGGTATCCCCAGCCTACGTCCGATGCGTCTGTCGCCACCGTGATCCCCGGGGAGGGAAACACCCAGGGAACTCGCTGAGGCAGGGCACCGGGACGTAGCCAGGGGCGGAGGAGTCGGTGGAGTGTCTTGGGTATTTGCCTGGGAAGGTCCCTGTGTGCGGAGGATAGGTGGAGGTTTACCTCCCGCGTCAGCCTCCTGTGTTTCAGTCGTCCCAGGGGTAATGCAGGGGCCGCGAAATTTAGGCACCCTAGCAATGATTCCCACTGGCGGCGAGAGAAAGTACGGGAAAAATGAGCCTGGCGGACGTGGCGGAGGGTCCGGCGGGCGTTGTCTGGAGCGAGCGAGCGAGAGGGTGGCCGAAAGAGAGTCCCACTCTATTCCCAGCCAACACAGTTTGCGAGTGGGGGTGAGAGAGAACTTGGGGATGTTTAACAGAAACCCCATTTCCCCTAACACCTCCCTTGCTATCCTGATGTTGTTTGCTATCTGCTCCTTGGAGGGGGCATGAAGCAACCAATCGTCCAGGTACATGAGGGTGGGGACACCCGCCTCCGTCAGGCGGGATGCCACCACCTTCACGAGCTTTGTGAAGAACCGCGGAGCTAGAGAAAGACCAAAAGGGAGCCTGGTAAACTGGAACGTCTCGGTCCCCACCTGGAAAGCCAGAAATCGGCGAAACCTGGGGTGGATCGGGACGTGCCAGTACGCATCCTTGAGATCCAGGGATGCCAACCAGTCCCCCTTTCGAAGAACTGTGCGGACCTGAGCAACTGAAACCATCTTGAAACGTAGGGGTTTCAGAAATTTGTTTAACTTGCTCAGGTCCATCACCAATCTCGTTTTTCCCTGGTCCTTTTTGGGGACCGTGAATAAACGAGACAGAAAGACCCTCCCCGTCGCCCGCTCCACTACCCCTTTTTCCCGCATTTCCAGAATGTGCGGGACGACTGAAAGGGACACTTTGGTTGAAGCGGGAGGTAGATGCAGTGGCTGTAACGGAAAATGACAGGTGTCAGAGGGTATACCGTTAATCCTATACCGGGACCCGAGGGACCCGGGCAGGTGGGGAGGGATGACAGGTAGTGAGGAGTGACCTTGAAATTTAACTGTTACCCGGCAATGACACTAACGGGACCTAAGGTGGGGAGGTTATGTCATATGTCAGAAATGTCAAACTGAGACTAAAGAACAGGTACTCACCGGAACAGATATCCAGGGCCAGGAAAGGCCCTGGCGGATGACCCTTGCTGCCCAACCGTGGGAGGGCCAGGCCGCTGACCATCCCGTGAGGCAGCCCCTGACTGGCCTTTCAGGTGGAGCGGTCCTTACTGGAGGGGTGGGGGAAAGAGGGCTTTGCTCTGGGAAGAGTCTTGGCGCCCTGTCCCCTCCCTCGAAAGGGCTGCTGGGCCCTATACCTAGGGTACTGCCTGGGAGGGGCGGGATAGGTGGTCCTAACCGGCCTGGAAGGCTGGGAGGGCCTCCTAGGCTGGACCGCTGGCCTCATTGGCTGTGGAGTACGTGGCCTACGGACAAACAGAAAAATTAGGAGCAGACTTAGAAAGGGGTTTCCACCCCCCCCCAATTTCCCCTTTTTTAAGTAACACAGACCCATAGTAAATTATTGTCGAACGAACTTACTTGGAGGTGGAGAGCTTTGGGAGGTTGATGACCGCTGGGAGGGAGGAGAACACGGAGTCCGTGGCTGCTTGGTCGAATAGCGCAGGGGAGAGTAGAACGGCCTGTACCACCCCCCTCTGCGCCATTTCCGGAGCGGACTTGGCGGCAGCTTGGCGGGAAGCCAGTCTCGCCTCCGCGAAGTTCCTCGCAGCTTCCCGGAGGTTGTGGGTAGTCATGGCCCCCACACCTTCCATGACGGTGGTCATGGACGCAAGGACGTCACTGTAAGAGATAAACAGACAAAACCCGAGCGAGCCCAGGGTAGAGACTTGAACGAAACAGAGAAACCCACTCCCCTGTATCCCTCATAACAACAAAAGCAGAATGGTACTCACGTTAATTGTAGGCCCGACAACTCATGGTATGTGTTGGTGAGGGTGCTGAGACAGTCCCTAAGGAAAGAAACAGCCGTGCCAGTGGATATGATGTGAGACAGCTCCAACCTGGCGGCTGTTTCTGTCTGTCTCAGCTTGCCGTCGGGCTCCCTCAACTGGTAGGGGACCGGTGGCTCCTTCTCCGTCTTCCACAGACATTCCCTCAAACCCGGTGGAGCCCAGGAAGGAGGGAGGATGACCGCGAAAGACGGAGGAGGTGGTTTCTTGGGCGCGGTGTTTTTCTGATGGTCCAGGGAATTAAGGAGCAGGGAAGGAATGTTCAAGTCCTCCTCGCCCTTATCTCCGGAAAGTAAGCGTCTGAGGAGAGGAAGACTGCCGTATTCCCGTGGGCGTGGTCAATCTTCCAAGCCTGAGCCAGCTGTAATTGACTGTTCTCCATCAGAAAAACCATCCAAGGTAGCCGCTGAGGAGACCTTCGACGCAGCGGGTACCGAAGCAGAATGAGGCCTGGCCTTATAGAAAGGCGCTGCGTCGCCCTTCTCGTCAGCTCCCCACTTGACCACGACGTCGTCCCTTTTTAACCAGCCCCCTGGCTGGGCGGTGTCCGGAGACCACGCCACCAATCTGCCCTCCTCTAAAGAATGGGTCCAAGACTGCGGGAGTAGGGCCCAAGAGTAGGGAAGGTACCCGTCGTCCAAAGCAAGGGGCGACGGGGAAGGAGGGGATGAGGTAGCTAGCTCCTCCGCCAGGTCTCCGGACGGAGACTCGGGGTCCGGAGAAGTTGGAAGGATGATAACGTCTCCAGCATCTCCGGGGAGACCCGAGTGCCCGACCGGCGACGGGGCGGTAGGAGGGGTAGGAAGGGCGGGATCAGGAACGGGTATCGCTGGCACTACCGGAGGCAGGACAACGGAACCCGAAGGAGAGGCAGGACGGGCATTGGGAACACAGGCGCGGATCAACCGCATAATCCTCCTTGACGAGGGGCTCCTCTCCCTCTGCTTATCTTTGCGGTGTCTGCGGGAGGGAGAAGAGGAGTCCCTCGAAGAGGCAGACGAGGAAGCAGACGACGAGGACGGAGAGCGACGACGAGAACGGGTCTTCCTGGAGCGATGGGACCTGGAGCGACAGGACCTTTTCTTAGAGGGCTTGCGCTCCCGAGAGAGACCCGAAGGGCCAGCTTTCGGGGGCGACGAAGCCTCAGGTTCCCTGCTAGGCCCTTGTACCGGAGAGGCCTGAAGGGTAACTAGCACGACGGGCTCGCTCTCAGGCCGGGGCGTAAAGCCCCGGAAAGGAGTCGCAGAACCGTCTAGGGAAGGCGACGAAATCTCTCGGGCCACAGGGGGTTCTAGCCCCTGAGACTCCGAGAGACACGTCGAAGGGTAACGGGTCCTGGATAAACCCAGTTCCGTTCCCAACGCAGGGTCCAACCACGACAAGGAAGATCCGTCTCGTTTGTGCGCCATTCTCCGAGCCCTCGTCCATGCCATACGAAGGGAGGCAAGGGCGGGGAGTTTAGAGCGGGCAGCGGCGGGAGTCTCCCGGCACAGCTCGGCCCAAGGGCGGCACGCATCACACGCCAGAGGGTCGTAACCCGAGGGAGTGAAGCAGGGTGCGTGGGGTGAACAATGCAGGTGGCCATCAGGCGAGACCCGCACAGTACAACCCGAAGAAGCACATAAGGCACGAGTAGGCTGAGGGAGAGAAGGAAACAAAGAATGGGTTAACACGTGAACAGATGCGCACACAGCGAGAGGCACGGGAAAACCTAACTAAAACCCCACACGCACCATCCGGGGAGAAACCCCGTCAGCCAAGCAAACCCTCTCTCGTGAGAGGAGGGAGAGCCCCCAAGAAAAGGTCTCGAAAGAGAGACCGCCTGAGGGGCAATCAACCAGGGACACAGACGCCCTGGAAAAACACTAAAAATCCCAAAAAAGTTACGGTGGGAAGGGAAAACGAGAACCTGGGCACAATCCTTGCTCACCGCAGCCCACGTAACCCTAAACCACACTCGGGGTAAACACAGCAAGGGCCACGAGCCCCTAATCCCTCCGCCACGTGGGGAGGCAAAGGCCCCACGTGGGACGGAGAAACAACCTCGCTAAAAGAAAACCCCCGAGGTAAAAACACAAAATAACACGTGAACTAGTGGCGGGGGAGAGGGAGAAGGAGAGTGGAGGAAGAAAAACCCCGAAACGGGGGCCCAAACGAAACTCACCCAGAGGGAAGAAATGAAATGAACTCCCGAAAAAGGGAAATAAATCCCCACACTAACACTCCCCACTCCCCCCAACACACACACACACAATACATCTGCAAAGCAGGCAAGCCACTAGTACACAAAAGAAACGATAGCAGGAACACGTGACACAATACCATAGCGTAGCAGCGAGGAGCGAAGATGTTGACAGTAACGTGTTCCGCGACAGAGTGGCAGAGCGTGTGCTCTCCTAGAGCGGGGTCAGTATCTCCACAGGCCACCACCAGGTGACTCCCATGTCTAGTACAGCGCCAGATTTAAATTCATTTTACTTCTGATGATCGTCACGGAATAGACCCTTCTAGCCCAGACTATGCCTTTATGGGGCCTGGGCTGGAGAAGGGGTGTATTCTATAGCAATCCAGCTGTGCTGGTTCCACTATACCAATAGACAGTTCACAAGACTTTTAAGTAAGAAAAGTTGTTCAGTTATTCACGTTGTCCTGATCCGTTAGGGAAAATGGCTGGTAAATAACATATCTATGTTGGATAATTTTCGTGTCAGACATGGATGAATACATGGCCCTTTGCGCTGAATACTTTAAGTAGTTGTACAGTATATGGCAGATCCTCCTGCATTCGGCTGCCCTAGGCTACTGTAGTGTGCAACTGCAGGGTGTTGACCAGGTTCCACCCTTTGTCGCTGAGGTTGAGTGAGTGATTAGCATGGCGGCGCAACAGCTTAGGTCATTTACCTCTGAATGAATATACAATTAGAATATTGCATTTTAAAATTGGTAAAATATTTTTAGTAAAACATAAAACTTTTGATAGAAAATACTATATTAAAAATGAACTTTTTAACGACGTAGTAAAACCATAATTTGAATAATGAAAATATTTTAAAATGTGTTTATCCAATAATGTCTAAAAACCTGATACCAAATAACAGCTCCAAAATTATACCTGCCTCTTCTATGAAGGAGAGGGTTCCCCATTGATGTCTACTGGCATCCTCCCCAAGCACCAAGGATCGGAAGTAAGTTTCCTCCCCGATGCTCAGAAAGGTGCTAGCGTCTTAGTTCCCCCAGAATGGGACACTCTAGTAGGACGTGCCGAACAATCAAAGGGAACAGGCAATCATCACAAGGAGGAGGGGGTCAGCTCTCCATCAAAAATGTGTGCATCAATCGTGTATGGCCGATGCAAGACGGTAAATGCTGTCTGCCATCGGCGGGTCAAGCCATCATAATTCCAGCATTCCACTTCTTCTCTGGTCCGTCTGAACTTATTTTTCGCCCACCCGACTCCACCTCTCCTTCCAACATCCCCTAGCACAGCGATGGACCACAGGTTTTGTATCTGAAGTAGGAATCATGCATCCATGAAACCTGCCACTAGATCCAGACGATGTCTGTTGATCAGACCAATTATTCTCTGCTACTCCAATATGGGCTGGAACCCAATAAAATTGAACCTCTCTGCCATGATGCTTGATAAGAACAAGTCATTTTAAAATCAATAAAATTATAGGATGGGAAACATTGAAAGAGTCAAGTGCAGAAAGAGCACTAGAAAGGGTTGCTAAATATTACAAACATGTATTCAGATGGAGTAAAAATAATCTCAAGACCCAGTATGATTGCCATCAGTTCTGCTGTAGAAACTGATGCAACGTTTGGAAGGCTACCACCCCTGCTAAATGCAGGGAAGACGACCCCAAAGCCCACGCCATTGTGTCTTCAATACATCCGTATAAACAGGGACTGAGCCTTCGTGTGTTTTAAAATGTTCTAAAAATATAGCAAATGTTGCCAAAGGTGGAAATGAACCCTTTTTCTCAGGGAGGGACCTACAAATATTCATCCTAGGGAGCAACCACTGGCCATTCCTGGCGACTCTATGTTGATAAATTGGCAACGCTTGTACAGCCAGACCTGACCTGAAAAGCTTCCGTAATGATGGACGAGAGTCATGAATAGCAGAATTGAAATATTTCATGACCAATGAGCACGAGACAGAGTTTCGGAGACGTCGTATACCAACTCCTGACCATTATGGACTTGTTGTTCTGACTCAAAGCGGAAATATCTGCCTCCATTAACAGGTAACTGGGGATTAATGGAATGCCCCAATTATCTATCGTACTCCAACTTGATAAACGGCACCGAATACTGTAAGTCTGGCATCTGTAGCCGATGAGTATACCTAACATCAATAATCTAGCTTTGAAATAATTGAAGATCTTTGAAGAAGGAGGAGGGTCTTGCGGTTCGAACCCTATGAGGTATGTGCTAGAGTCCTCAATATACTCATTATTACTCATAGCTTTAAGACATGGTGATTTGATATAACGCAAGTGAGGAACCAATTAAAGTCATCTCTTTATCAAAAATAAGTCCCAAGAATCATGTCTCCTCTACACAGAAAATTCTCTTTAAATACAAATATTAGGTCGGAATCAGGGTGGATTCTAGAAACACGTCAGAAGTGCACAGTGACAGTTTTGCTGGAGGGGAAGACAATACACGTTGCCGTTTTACCAAGGCGTCAAATTTCCACACATTTTCTCTAACAGTCTCGGTTTAAAGAGAACTTAATTATAATTCATGACTTAGTCATTTGGTAGATATTATTGAGAAATCAATCTACACTTTTTATTTTATTGTTATTATTATGATTATTATTTGCAAACCCCTCCTGTCGGTGGGAGAAGGCTTTTTATAACTTAGTTAATAGCTTCTTGTGACCTTTATCGGCGGCGTTTCCTATTGGTAATGTATTTAATATATAGTTATAGGAAACAATACATCCCCACAGTAGGTATAGTTACCTTTGCATACAATATCTGTGGTAAATACTAAATAATATACTACCTTCATACATGTACTGTAGTATCCACCATTTTAGTGTTTATATAACCAGCAGAATATAGAGTTTTTACTTAAGGACCCTGCGATTGTGTATGGGAATTGGAGGCTTCCGATTCCTCCTGCCTATGCCACGAAACACGCATCTTCCATATAGATGGTATTTTGTGTCAATATTTGAAGGACACATTTACTCTCAATTATTTTACTACAAGAGTTGGCTAGGACACTAACACTGTTATTCTGAGAATATCCAAACAACAGTTACAGTCTACAGGAAATGTCAACAACGTATTCATTTCTTACGAGTACTGAAAAATATTTACTTAGACAAAACAATATTATCCCTATTCTATAAGTCCATAGTAGAATCGATCATGTGTTTCACAATTGCAATTTGGTATGGAAAAATAACATGTTAAAATAAGAATAAATTGAAGAAGATTGTAAAGACCGCAGGTAAACTCCAAGCAAAAACTGTACCTCTATATCAGTGGTTCTCAACCTTTTTCAGTCCATTCCCCCCTTCATGAATTCTCAACATTCATGTGGCTCCCCTGCATATTTTCCCAAATCCCACCCCGCCAAAAAAAAAAAAAAGGTTTAAAAAATAAAAACAAAATGTTGATGAAGAGAACACTTGCTTTATTTAAGGTTAATACAAAGTTCACAGTCGTAATTATCTTATATTTGATAGATTTCTGTGATCATAAGAATTGTATAATTTGTGACAGCCCGCCATTCCCCCCCTAAATTCTTGCAAGGGGTCCATGGCACCCAGGTTGAGAACCACTGCACTAGATGAACTGTACAATATCCTTACACACACACACACAACACAACACACACACACAGTTCACATATACACATCCTAATATCCATACACACATCCTAATATCTACACACACAGTTCACATATACACACACACATCCCAATATCCACACACACACATCCTAATATCCATACACACATCCTAATATCCATACACACATCCTAATATCCACACACACACACACACACACACACACACACACACATACATCCTACTATCCACATACACACACACACATCCTAATATCCAGACACACACTTTCTCTGTAGCACTGTAATGAAACAGGTAGATAAGATCATGAACGATATAAATCACCCATTGAACTGTCACTATACCATTATCAGATCAGGCAGGAGATTAGCACTCCCTATGTAACACACAAATAGGTTAACAAATTATTTTATTCCAAAGAATATAAAACTATTACCATTAAAGAACTTAAGTCTGTAAATAAAAATAACATAGTGAAGTATAGCCACAATCAAATAACCACCGACACTTTTCTTCCACAGTGCAAACAAATCAGTATCAAAGACAAAACTCGTGTCGTGAAATCCAATAATAATATTTGGTAGAGAGCTAAACATACTGGACATGAACGTTATTATGGTGAGGTTTCCATTATGCTTCACAAGTTATATTAAATAATTGGACAAGACAACGATACGAGTTTTGTCTTTGATAGTACATAAAGGTAGTGACTGGTATATGATATTACGAATAATGCATTGTTTTTGTATCTTTGATGTACAATGTTTATTTTTAGCAAATGGATGAGTTCAATGCCAATACAAATTTCATGCTGTATTTTATTCAATGTGACAATAAAAATTATCTTATCTTATCTTATCTTATCTTATCTTACACTAAGAAGTAATTAGTAGTAACTACTGTGTCACTATGACTTAAATATCTATATAATTTTATGTACACATTCAAATTTTACTTTCTCTCACGTCAAGTTTCTTAATTCTGTTTGTCCAATGTTGGATATGTCACTCATCGTAAAAATGCTTGCCTTCCAAGAACGACACCTTGCACGAGACGCAGAACAATGAGCGACGTGATCAGAGCAAACACTGAGGACCATCACTGCAAATGACCCTGAAGTGACTGCTTGCAATGCCTGTAACTTTGATTGAAATGCCCTCTTTACAGTGTCAATAACTTGGCTTGAAATCACCTCACACTTTCTCTTCTTATATGTTGGTGGTGATGATTCATTGATTGTTTGATTGATTGATATTAGGCACCGCAACAGCGAGGACATATAGCGCCAGAAAAAGGTGATAGAGAAGTGAGACAGCAAGCAGGAAGGAAATAGAAAGAAAAGAGGGATAGTTGAAGAACTAAAAGCTAGTGGCTGGGGCCGAAGTTGGTGGTGGTGAGGGAAGCAAAGGCGCTGCTTCATTGTTCCCAGGCAGTGAAGTCCATCCTGTCAAAGAGAACAGTACAGTAGTCTGGTGATCATAATTATAGAGATGGTTAGTAGTAGATATAGAGATGATGGTGGAAACTACTTACTTGGATCAATGTCAATCAATGAGACTAACAAACAGTAACCTTTCAATTTTACGAACCTCAGTATCCAGTAATGAACTTTAAATCTTCCCTCCTTCTATACCAACTAAACACTCACTCTAATTTGAAAACTGATTGTAAAATATGGTGGTATTTATTTAAAACTATAGAATCTAACAAACATTTACAGTGTTTTATTTACTACAGTTCTTACTCTTAGTAAACAAATTACAACTAGGCAATTCACCATCTACGAGACACCCAGGTTTTACAACCCCTGAAACCTAAAACATAAGTTGCAGCCATAAAACGTGCGTGGCCCAAGTTCACAACTTATCCCTGGTGTGTGACCCCTCCCACCTGTGGATGTGTGAGGTTAGTAGTGATGGATGGTGCCATATGGGTATAATAATTAATGAAATACCTCTCCCAGCCTTGAAATCCCTGTTTTTCAAGTTTATCAATCCTGTTGTCTAGTTTGAGTCACTTCCCCGTACACTTCTGTATTTAACTTATTTTTATTTTTTTGTATATATATTCTGTATGTATTATGTCCTCCCCTCTTTCCTAAAAACTTCATGGGGGGAGGAGGGTTACTGTAGCGGTCCCATACATTGCCGCTCCTATATTCCCTCCTTTGTTGCCCGCGCTTCCAGCCTGAATCATCCCGAGGATCAGCGAGTGTACTAATCCGTTCCCAGACGCATCTAAATCCCCTCCTTTTTACACCTGGCGCCAGACATGCCCCTTCTTGTTCCTGCATTAGTCATCCCTGGAGCAGCGGCTAGTCTAATCAGCTCCCAGACTGCACCAGGGGTCATACGATCACGTGACGATGCCTTTACCAGGCCGCTCCCAGACACATCCGTGATCTTACCCCAACTGAATAAAAAGGGCCGCTCCGCCATTATACAGCGACTTCCACACTAGCTCTGAACCGAGAAGCACAAGCCCCTGCCGTCGTACCTGCCACTACCTGCCCAAGCCTTCCACCATGTTCCCGCCTTGATCACACGTGCGTTCCAGTCCTACACAAAACTCCTACAGCAACAACGGCCCTCTCTCGACACTACACGGCAGGCTGTCCTTCTATATATATGTCTGTGCATAACCTCTGTATCTACCAATAAACTGTTACCGTGGTTTCTAGAGTCTGTTCATCTGGGTAGTAACGCAAGGGCTTCTTTGACGTTATAAGTTCATATCCAGTTCTCAATATGTGTGAAGAGGAAATCCATAAGACATCTCAGTTATAATATTTGGTTCTAACTTTTCTCTGGTTAAATATAGTGACTGTCCTTTAGCAGAATGGTTAAGGATTCTTTGATCGAACCTGGATTCGAATTGGAGGATTCTAATTCTTCCTGACTATACTATGAAACAAGCTTGTACCCTATAGGTGTGATTTCGTGGCAATATTTGAAGGACACATTTACCTCCAATTTTCTGACTATATCACAGGGTCCCTTAACCCTAGATTAATAATGTTATTTTGACATCATATTTTGGTAACCATGAGTCCGACAGACCCCAAAAGAAAAAAAAAATTACAATAATCTTATTTTAAAAATGTGAACATAGGTATGAAGCTATATCATTAACTTTTATTTTCATCAACAAAGCATTGTTCATTCATCATTCTTTTATTTTAACGCATTTTTTAATGACAACCTGCATTTTTTAGATGTTTTCTTATAACATTTCTAAAAAAAAAAAAAAACTAATAATCTTCTGGGATTTCTTGGCTGGGAGGCCATCTAGGATAGTTGATCTATCTGTGGACAAGTTATGAAAGAAATTCAATAAAGTTTCACAAGGGGTTTAACATACCCGACATCATCACACGTTTGGTAACGTGGGGTCTGAGATACCCAATATGTCTATAGCTCGAAATAAGAATGAGATATGGAAATGCCCATACCACGGCAAAGAAGGTCAGTCACTGTCAGGAAAGTAGTGGGAATCACAAAAATGTTCGTTCATAAAAACATGCTGTAAATAAAAAAATATAAAAAGCGTCGGGCAACAGAGACCCTAGGTTACCTATCTAAGGTTAAGAAAACAAGAGACCAGGATATGCACTAACCTTTTAAACATTGCTCCAAGTTTATGTGTAGCGAGATCATACAGTCTCTGTTCCTGAGTGGTGCTGTAGTTTGGCAACCACAATAGGTGCACTTTCACCCCTTCCTGGTGTAACCCTTCTATTATTTGTATCCAGCCATCTGCAGTCACGGTGCTTTGTGGGAACTCAAGCCTCCAGTATCTGATGACAATGGATATAGTTGTGCTTCATACAGTCTAGTGTGTTTTCATGGCACATACATACATACATAGAATTATTTTTAACCTAACCTAACCTGACCTAATTTAATTTAATTTAATATTAACCTAACATAACCGAACCTGACCTACTTTAATTTAATATTAACCTAACATAACCAAACCTGAGCTCTGACCGACCTATACTATCTCGACCTTGGACATATTTTACTATACATATTATACTATACATATTATACTATACATATTATACTATACATAATATACTATACATACTATACTATACATATTATACTATACATATTATACTATACATAATATACTATACATATTATACTATACATATTATACTATACATAATATACTATACATATTATACTATACATAATATACTATACATAATATACTATACATAATATACTATACATATTATACTATACATATTATACTATACATAATATACTATACATATTATACTATACATATTATACTATACATATTATACTATACATAATATACTATACATATTATACTATACATATTATACTATACATATTATACTATACATATTATACTATACATATTATACTATACATATTATACTATACATATTATACTATACATAATATACTATACATATTATACTATACAAAGACGGTCGAGATAGTATAGGTCTATGTGGTTAAAGGAAAAGTACAGTGTTGGTAAGTCTGGAGCACCTGATTACTCCCAACTCTTCCAAGCAACAGAACACCATTATTTTTGTTCATCTGGTCCTGTTTCCTGGCATACTTTGGAGGAATCATGGCACTCCAATGTAACAAAAATGTTCACACTCCCACCTGAACTCTGGCCGACCTATGCTATCTCGACCGTGGATATACTGTCCTATACATATTGTACTATACTTATTAGTTTATACATACTATACAATACATATTGTACTATACATAATATACTATACATTTTTTTTTTTTAATACCTCAACCTCGGGACTGTAGGCTGTCAATAGCCCGTGATTCTTGCGAGGCCCCGAGATTATTGGGTGTCGCACTAGATGAGACAGTGGAGCTTCGTGGTGATGTTGGTACCGTAGCTTCTCTTCTGCCCCACTAGATGACGACACCTTATTTATACACATCACTATCAAGAGAGAGCAGCTACACCGTCACTCACAGCATCAAGGAGTATGGTTTGGCATCTTCTATGTTGTGAGTTGACGACGATGTAGGGGGTATTTTCTTGACGTGTCGGCGTAGCCAGGGTAGTCGACGAACAGCTGGACCCATTAGATCACCTCGGAAAAATCCCAGACGTTTTCTCGTGGACTCGAACCAGGGCCCTTGCCATTCGCAGTCCGTCACTTTATCCACACTGACACCGCCTCCCCCTATATACTATACATACTATACTAAACATATTCCTGCTGGACATACAAACTGAGGTGGGATAACGAATGAATGTTCAAAATGAGAGGAAAAACTGTACATCATTTTTATCATAATTAGGTATGTACAGCCACAATCAAATAACCACCGACACTTTCCTTCCATCGTGCAAATAAATCAGTATCATAACAAACTATAATCATACAACACCTTACGTCAACTCAAACAACTCAGTTATTACTATGAGGTGCTGCAAAATCATACACGTGTTGTTCTGTATTACCAAGATATTTACTGCAATGGAAGGAAAGTGTCAGTGGATATTTGATTGTGGCTGTACATTCGTGGTTAATAATAATCATCCATATAGAGGTAAATAACATAAAAGTTCCCCTGTTCCTTAGCTATAAAACCTGTACATATTTTTTATCATAATTCGGTATGTACTATTGCGGACAAAAGTTTCTCTTCACATAAGGGGGTGACTTTTGTAACTATTTGACTACTTTCCTCTAATAGTGAGTTGTATATTTTACTTATATATTAATCAAGAAGCATCTTCTAACTTCTAGCAAACACCCACACTCTTTTAATACAATCATAGGAGTACATGAAAACAATGCTGAGAAAATAAAGGGGAGGGAGAGAGAGAGAGAGAGAGAGAGAGAGAGAGAGAGAGAGAGAGAGAGAGAGAGAGAGAGAGAGAGAGAGAGAGAGAGAGAGAGAGAGAGAGAGAGAGAGAGAGAGAGAGAGAGAGAGAGAGAGAGAGAGAGAGAGAGAGAGAGAGAGAGAGAGAGAGAGAGAGAGAGAGAGAGAGAGAGAGAGTTACAAGGAGTTACAAGGAAAAGAAGTACCCTAGGGGACCTTACGATCCATACAAAGAGGGTACCTGTGGGTTTAGTTGCGCAAGTAGGCGACCGTCCTCGAATGTGTCATGTGAAACCATCAAGGAACACTCGCACAACGGCTTAAACACCTAGACGGTGGTTTAAGGCTTTGTCTAATCTGGACTTGAACTGATCCACAGAGTTGCTGTTGACTACATCAGCAGGAAGCGCGTTCCAAGTACCGCAGATGCTGTATGTAAAGAACTTACCACACAGATCACGGTTGTATCGCTTCAGTTCAAGTTTGTAGCCATGATTCCTGGTTGTGCCCTCACTGAGTTGGAAAATGTCCCTGTAGTCTACATTGTCAAAGCCTCGTAGTATTTTAAACACTTCGATAAGCTGACCACGCAGTCTCCGGGTTTCCAAAGAGAACAGGTCGAGTTCTACCAACCGATCTTTATAGCTCTTGTGTCTAAGAGAGGGTATAAGTTTGGTTGCCCTGGCTTGCACTCGTTCCAATCTCGCGATATCCTTCCGGTAAGAAGGACTCCAAAACTGGACTGCATACTCCAGGTGCGGTCGGACAAGGGAATTGTACAGACAAAGTACTATCTCCTTGTTCCGGTATCCAAACTGTCGCTTTATGTACCCTAACATCCTTTGGGCTTTCTTCTCAGCCTCAATACACTGCTTTGAGAATTTGAGGTCACTGGTGATAGTTACACCCAAGTCTTTCTCAGTATCAGTGCTTACGAGAGCATTGCCCTTAAGGTTATACTCTGTTCGGGGGTTTCTGTGGCCTATATGCATAACTTTGCATTTGTTCACGTTAAATGGCATTTGCCACGTGTCAGACCACTCCCCGATCTTCCTAAGATCTTCTTGTAAGCGGGTAGTATTTCCTTCTTTCGCGACATTCATACCAAGCTTAGTATCATCGGCGAATTTGGAAATCTTGGCAACCATGTCACCATCCACGTCATTAACATAGATGATAAACAGTAGTGGTCCCAGAACAGAACCTTGGGGAACACCGCTAGTAACGGGCACCCACTCTGAAGCCTGTCCATTCACTACCACCCGCTGCCGTCTGTCACTTAGCCAGTTCTCTATCCAATTTGCCACATTTCCGTCTATGCCCAGTGCACGCACTTTCCGAAGGAGGCGGCGGTGGGGTACCTTATCAAAGGCTTTCTGAAAGTCTAAGTAGACAACATCGACCGCTTTATCCCGATCATGCTCACTGAAAACAAAATGGAAGAATTCCACCAGATTTGTGAGGCATGACCGGTGCTGCCGGAACCCATGCTGGGAACCCCTCAGTAGCAAATTTGATTCTAAGTGTGCTGTTATTTTGTCCACCATGATGCTCTCCATGAGTTTACAGACTATCGAGGTTAAACTGATGGGTCTGTAGTTTGACGGTTGGCTAGCATCTCCCTTCTTGAAGATAGGAGTCACCTCTGCCTCACGCCAGTCTCTAGGAACGCATCCAGTCTGGATTACCCTGTTGAAGACCATGCACAGGTGCCGTGATACTTCACCATGCACTTCTTTCAACACTCTAGGTAAGAACCCATCCGGACCGGGGGACTTGTTTGCTTTTAATTCGATTATTTTTCTCTCGATTTCTTCTTGGGTGAAGACCATTGACTCCAACTTCTCACTGAAGGAGTCCAAAGGTTCGGGAATGGGACCACTCTCCTCAGAGAACACTGAAGAGAAGTACTCATTTAAGAGGTTAGCATTTTCTGCATCAGAGTACATCAATGCTCCATCCTCATTCACCAAGGGACCGATCCTGCGTCGGATTGGTTTACGGCCATTCACATAACTGAAAAACTCCTTGGGGTTCTCTTTGCAGAGTCTAGCCACACGGACCTCCTCAGCACGCTTAGCCGCCCTTATTTTGGACTTCACGTTTCGATTCAGTCTTCTATGACCGTCAAAGTCCCCAGATGCCTTCGCTCGACGATACGCAGTTCTCCTCTCCCTTAGTAGGTTACGGATTTCCCGATTAAACCACTTTGGTTGAATGAACTTCTGACCTGTTCCCTTCAGAGGAATAAAGCGCGACTGAAGTTCCATGAAGGAAGACAAGAATGACCTCCACAGATCATCAGCACTCTCTCCCTCCTCTAGTTCCATTTCAGCAACGCCTTCACGAAGACCTGCAAAGTCCGCTCTCCCCATGTCTAATTTTCTATGCACCGGGGTCACGGACTCCATATTAGGGACCTTAACTGAAAATCTTATAAGCTTGTGGTCGCTTCCACCTATTTCTTCATTTACAGAGAGGTCTTGAATGATGTCATCCTCGGAGGTGAGGACCAAGTCGAGTATGTTAGCACCTCTTGTTGGCTCCCTTACCCATTGAGTGAGGAATTCATCATTTACAAACTCCAAGAGTGGTGTGTTCTCGGCAGAGGGCTCTCTGGTTTCCCAGTCAACATGTGTGTTGAAGTCCCCCATAAGGATGCACACCCTGCCGTCCACTAGTTCACCCAGCTACTGGTATAGGTCCCTGTCCATCTCATTGAGTTGTCCAGGGGGTCTATAAAGCAGCAGGGTTCTGTATTTTGCAGTGCCTATTTCTAGGTCAACTCCAAGGAGCTCGTGGTTCGATGTGATGTTGCAGGTCATCGATTTGATGGAGTTCTTTACAAACAACAGCACACCACCACCCCCTCTGTCCTCTCTATCTTTGTGGAAGAGTTGGTAGCCTGGAATCACGAATTCCCCTTCAAGATCTCTGTCTGAGGTTCTCAACCATGACTCCGTTATGGCCACCATCTCGGGTTCCTCTGTCGCAACGAGGGCCCGCAGTTCCAAAAACTTGTTTCGGATGGACCTGGCGTTGAACAATAGAACCTTCAGGGAACCCCCAACTGCAGGGCTCCCTATACTCCTCCGTTTCCCGGTTTGGACATTGTCTTGGTAGTGCTGGGGATATCCTTCTTCAGGATCTCAGCGAATGTCTTCTCTGGGGTCACTCTAGCATAGCGACGAGGGCTCTCCTCCACGCTCGGTCGAGTGCTCCTGAGACATCGTCGGACGGCGTCTTCCATTAATTTGGAAAGCACTTCTTTCCCCTTTAGTGAGAGATGTGTGCCATCCCTCTGGTAGAGGTCGTCTCTACCAAAGAGTGAGGTGTAGGGGTCCACAAAGAACACCCCCTCGGCAGTACACAAATCAGCCAGGCGCTGATTTACTGCAATGTTCTTTGACAGAGCAGTCCCTAAAGGGCCTCTCCTTGGGAGCATGCCAACAACTACCCTTCTGCGGGTTTTTGACCCACAGTCGTCTACTGCACCGAGCACATCCGAGAGGACTCCTTCGGTCATGCCTACTCTACCATTTCTCAGGTAGATGTCATTACCACTCACCATGAGTGCAATGACAGCAGATCTGGACGTTTGGATCCTCTCAGCTTCCTTTCGGAGGTCAGCATTGCCACAACCTGGCAAACAATTCACCTTCACAGAAGTGTGAAGGCGATCTGCCATTAGGGGTTCCAGCCCTCGTGCCTGGGAATCACCTACAATGTGTATATCCACAGGCCTCTCCTTGGTAGGAGCACGAGATGCCTTGTGAGGAACCCGAGAGTGTTTTGAGTTCCTGCCGGGCTCGTCACTTCCTCCAGGTTGCTTCTTCTTCTTTTTCTTTTCCTTCTTCATTTTCTTTTCCTTCTTATTTGATTCCTCACTTTCCTCTAATCCCTCCTCAATTGTCTTCTTGGGTTTTTCTTCCTTCTCCATATTCTGCTCCTCTTTTCCATCACACTTTTCTGCAGTCTCTTTTCCTTCTGCAGTCTCTTCTCCCTCTTCATTGTTGCTGTTCTTCTTCTTGTTGTTCTTCTTCTTGTTGTTCTTTTTCTTGTTCTTCTTCTTCTTCTTTACCGCCGTGGTGGAGCTCTCCGGTGAAGAAGCTCCTTGGACTGCCTTGTCTCTCACATGGCAGTCACACCTCTGCGAGTCCATTCGGAGAACTTCCTCCTTTAGGGAGTTGTTCTCCTTCGTGAGCAGTGAGATGTGCTTCATCAACCTCTCCTCGAGTTTGCAAAAGTCGCAAACACTCGAGGAGTCTAGGTCGCTCGCACTCCTCCCGCTGAAGTCCTCACACCAGCGGTACACCTTGCATGTAGTACATGTAAATTTTCTTGCTGATGGGCCAGTCATCTCGCTCTAATTCAATTTCAGACCAATAATATAAAAGAAAGGGTAGTGTGATTTGGTCTCGCATAAGTCTCATCCGCCTACTTCCAGAAGGTTTTCGGTCGTTCGGCCAACAGAAACCTTATGAGCCAAGCACACCAACCCTAAGGTCTCCCCTGGGTCGGACGGCCCCAATCGTGCCGCAGCTACCAACTGAGCAGCACAAGAGTCCTAAGTAAATGGGACTCTGATTTTTCGACAGGGGTGCTTGAAGTGTAACCGTCGTCCTACTAATCCCTACTAATCCTCCATCCGCGGCCAAACTTAAAGCAAATAGTAAAACTAAATGTCCACGACTTAATCCGAGATCTTTTACTGGCCTGGCAGACAGCGAGGCACGAAAGCTCTCTCACCAAAGAGCAGTCGAGCCTTTAGGCACATAAGAACGGTCACAGGGAGCTGGTCAGGCTTATTAATCTAAGAGAATACCTACGGGGGTCCTGAGGCATCTCCATTACTCGTACCCCACACGCCTGAGATCCCTTCAATCTCAGCCCTTTCGAAACCTGTGAGCGTTAAAAGGCGTTGTTTTAGGAGGTTCCAAAGCCTCCCTTCTCACACGGCATAAGGTAGCTGGTGAGGTCCTTAACAATAAAAACTTATATCGAAAGTGATGAAGATTTTTTTTTTTTTTTTTTTTTTTTTTTTTTAGGACAGTTGAAGAGCAGTTGTGAAACTTAATATTAACATGAAGATTTGACAACTCTTAGTCAGAGAGAGAGAGAGAGAGAGAGAGAGAGAGAGAGAGAGAGTTACAAGGAGTTACAAGGAAAAGAAGTACCCTAGAAGACCTTACGATCCATACAAAGAGGGTACCTGTGGGTTTAGTTGCGCAAGTAGGCGACCGTCCTCGAATGTGTCATGTGAAACCATCAAGGAACACTCGCACAACGGCTTAAACACCTAGACGGTGATTTAAGGCTTTGTCTAATCTGGACTTGAACTGATCCACAGAGTTGCTGTTGACTACATCAGCAGGAAGCGCGTTCCAAGTACCGCAGATGCTGTATGTAAAGAACTTACCACACAGATCACGGTTGTATCGCTTCAGTTCAAGTTTGTAGCCATGATTCCTGGTTGTGCCCTCACTGAGTTGGAAAATGTCCCTGTAGTCTACATTGTCAAAGCCTCGTAGTATTTTAAACACTTCGATAAGCTGACCACGCAGTCTCCGGGTTTCCAAAGAGAACAGGTCGAGTTCTACCAACCGATCTTTATAGCTCTTGTGTCTAAGAGAGGGTATAAGTTTGGTTGCCCTGGCTTGCACTCGTTCCAATCTCGCGATATCCTTTCGGTAAAAAGGACTCCAAAACTGGACTGCATACTCCAGGTGCGGTCGGACAAGGGAATTGTACAGACAAAGTACTATCTCCTTGTTCCGGTATCCAAACTGTCGCTTTATGTACCCTAACATCCTTTGGGCTTTCTTCTCAGCCTCAATACACTGCTTTGAGAACTTGAGGTCACTGGTGATAGTTACACCCAAGTCTTTCTCAGTATCAGTGCTTACGAGAGCATTGCCCTTAAGGTTATACTCTGTTCGGGGGTTTCTGTGGCCTATATGCATAACTTTGCATTTGTTCACGTTAAATGGCATTTGCCACGTGTCAGACCACTCCCCGATCTTCCTAAGATCTTCTTGTAAGCGGGTAGTATTTCCTTCTTTCGCGACATTCATACCAAGCTTAGTATCATCGGCGAATTTGGAAATCTTGGCAACCATGTCACCATCCACGTCATTAACATAGATGATAAACAGTAGTGGTCCCAGAACAGAACCTTGGGGAACACCGCTAGTAACGGGCACCCACTCTGAAGCCTGTCCATTCACTACCACCCGCTGCCGTCTGTCACTTAGCCAGTTCTCTATCCAATTTGCCACATTTCCGTCTATGCCCAGTGCACGCACTTTCCGAAGGAGGCGGCGGTGGGGTACCTTATCAAAAGCTTTCTGAAAGTCTAAGTAGACAACATCGACCGCTTTATCCCGATCATGCTCACTGAAAACAAAATGGAAAAATTCCACCAGATTTGTGAGGCATGACCGGTGCTGCCGGAACCCATGCTGGGAACCCCTCAGTAGCAAATTTGATTCTAAGTGTGCTGTTATTTTGTCCACCATGATGCTCTCCATGAGTTTACAGACTATCGAGGTTAAACTGATGGGTCTGTAGTTTGACGGTTGGCTAGCATCTCCCTTCTTGAAGATAGGAGTCACCTCTGCCTCACGCCAGTCTCTAGGAACGCATCCAGTCTGGATTACCCTGTTGAAGACCATGCACAGGTGCCGTGATACTTCACCATGCACTTCTTTCAGCACTCTAGGTAAGAACCCATCCGGACCGGGGGACTTGTTTGCTTTTAATTCGATTATTTTTCTCTCGATTTCTTCTTGGGTGAAGACCATTGACTCCAACTTCTCACTGAAGGAGTCCAAAGGTTCGGGAATGGGACCACTCTCCTCAGAGAACACTGAAGAGAAATACTCATTTAAGAGGTTAGCATTTTCTGCATCAGAGTGCATCAATGCTCCATCCTCATTCACCAAGGGACCGATCCTGCGTCGGATTGGTTTACGGCCATTCACATAACTGAAAAACTCCTTGGGGTTCTCTTTGCAGAGTCTAGCCACACGGACCTCCTCAGCACGCTTAGCCGCCCTTATTTTGGACTTCACGTTTCGATTCAGTCTTCTATGACCGTCAAAGTCCCCAGATGTCTTCGCTCGACGATACGCAGTTCTCCTCTCCCTTAGTAGGTTACGGATTTCCCGATTAAACCACTTAGGTTGAATGAACTTCTGACCTGTTCCCTTCAGAGGAATAAAGCGCGACTGAAGTTCCATGAAGGAAAACAAGAATGACCTCCACAGATCATCAGCACTCTCTCCCTCCTCTAGTTCCATTTCAGCAACACTTTCACGAAGACCTGCAAAGTTCGCTCTCCCCATGTCTAATTTTCTATGCACCGGGGTCACGGACTCCATATTAGGGACTTTAACTGAAAATCTTATAAGCTTGTGGTCGCTTCCACCTATTTCTTCGTTTACAGAGAGGTCTTGAATGATGTCATCCTCTGAGGTGAGGACCAAGTCGAGTATGTTAGCACCTCTTGTTGGCTCCCTTACCCATTGAGTGAGGAATTCATCATTTACAAACTCCAAGAGTGGTGTGTTCTCGGCAGAGGGCTCTCTGGTTTCCCAGTCAACATGTGTGTTGAAGTCCCCCATAAGGATGCATACCCTGCCGTCCACTACTTCACCCAGCAACTGGTATAGGTCCCTGTCCATCTCATTGAGTTGTCCAGGGGGTCTATAAAGCAGCAGGGTTCTGTATTTTGCAGTGCCTATTTCTAGGTCAACTCCAAGGAGCTCGTGGTTCGATGTGATGTTGCAGGTCATCGATTTGATGGAGTTCTTTACATACAACAGCACACCACCACCCCCTCTGTCCTCTCTATCTTTGTGGAAGAGTTGGTAGCCTGGAATCACGAATTCCCCTTCAAGATCTCTGTCTGAGGTTCTCAACCATGACTCCGTTATGGCCACCATCTCGGGTTCCTCTGTCGCAACGAGGGCCCGCAGTTCCAAAAACTTGTTTCGGATGGACCTGGCGTTGAACAATAGAACCTTCAGGGAACCCCCAACTGCAGGGCTCCCTAGACTCCTCCGTTTCCCGGTTTGGACATTGTCTTGGTAGTGCTGGGGATATCCTTCTTCAGGATCTCAGCGAATGTCTTCTCTGGGGTCACTCTAGCATAGCGACGAGGGCTCTCCTCCACGCTCGGTCGAGTGCTCCTGAGACATCGTCGGACGGCGTCTTCCATTAATTTGGAAAGCACTTCTTTCCCCTTTAGTGAGAGATGTGTACCATCCCTCTGGTAGAGGTCGTCTCTACCAAAGAGTGAGGTGTAGGGGTCCACAAAGAACACCCCCTCGGCAGTACACAAATCAGCCAGGCGCTGATTTACTGCAATGTTCTTTGACAGAGCAGTCCCTAAAGGGCCTCTCCTTGGGAGCATGCCGACAACTACCCTTCTGCGGGTTTTTAACCCACAGTCATCTACTGCACCGATCACATCCGAGAGGACTCCTTCGGTCATGCCTACTCTACCATTTCTCAGGTAGATGTCATTACCACTCACCATGAGTGCAATGACAGAAGATCTGGACGTTTGGATCCTCTCAGCTTCCTTTCGGAGGTCAGCATTGCCATAACCTGGCAAACAATTCACCTTCACAGAAGTGTGAAGGCGATCTGCCATTAGGGGTTGCAGCCCTCGTGCCTGGGAATCACCTACAATGTGTATATCCACAGGCCTCTCCTTGGTAGGAGCACGAGATGCCTTGTGAGGAACCCGAGAGTGTTTTGAATTCCTGCCGGGCTCGTCACTTCCTCCAGGTTGCTTCTTCTTCTTCTTTTTCTTCTTCATTTTCTTTTCCTTCTTATTTGATTCCTCACTTTCTTCTAATCCCTCCTCAACTGTCTTCTTGGGTTTTTCTCCCTTCTCCATATTCTCCTCCTCTTTTTCATCACACTTTTCTGCAGTCTCTTTTCCTTCTGCAGTCTCTTCTCCCTCTTCATTGTTGCTGTTCTTCTTCTTGTTGTTTTTCTTCTTGTTGTTCTTTTTCTTGTTCTTCTTCTTCTTCTTCTTCTTTACCGCCGTGGTGGAGCTCTCCGGTGAAGAAGCTCCTTGGACTGCCTCGTCTCTCACATGGCAGTCACACCTCTGCGAGTTCATTCGGAGAACTTCCTCCTTTAGGGAGTTGTTCTCCTTCGTGAGCAGCGAGATGTGCTTCATCAACCTCTCCTCGAGTTTGCAAAAGTCGCAGACACTCGAGGAGTCTAGGTCGCTCGCACTCCTCCCGCTGAAGTCCTCACACCAGCGGTACACCTTGCATGTAGTACATGTAAATTTTCTTGCTGATGGACCAGTCATCTCGCTCTAATTCAATTTCAGACCAATAATATAAAAGAAAGGGTAGTGTGATTTGGTCTCGCATAAGTCTCATCCGCCTACTTCCAGAAGGTTTTCGGTCGTTCGGCCAACAGAAACCTTATGAGCCAAGCACACCAACCCTAAGGTCTCCCCTGGGTCGGACGGCCCCAATCGTGCCGCAGCTCCCAACTGAGCAGCACAAGAGTCCTAAGTAAATGGGACTCTGATTTTTCGACAGGGGTGCTTGAAGTGTAACCGTCGTCCTACTAATCCCTACTAATCCTCCATCCGCGGCCAAACTTAAAGCAAATAGTAAAACTAAATGTCCACGACTTAATCCGAGATCTTTTACTGGCCTGGCAGCCAGCGAGGCACGAAAGCTCTCTCACCAAAGAGCAGTCGAGCCTTTAGGCACCTAAGAACGGTCACAGGGAGCTGGTCAGGCTTATTAATCTAAGAGAATACCTACGGGGGTCCTGAGGCATCTCCATTACTCGTACCCCACACGCCTGAGATCCCTTCAATCTCAGCCCTTTCGAAACCTGTGAGCGTTAAAAGGCGTTGTTTTAGGAGGTTCCAAAGCCTCCCTTCTCACACGGCATAAGGTAGCTGGTGAGGTCCTTAACAATAAAAACTTATATCGAAAGTGATGAAGATTTTTTTTTTTTTTTTTTTTGTTAGGACAGTTAAAGAGCAGTTGTGAAACTTAATATTAACATGAAGATTTGACAACTCTTAGTCAGGATCCTAATAACGCTACCTTTCTGGCACGGGTAACCCAACTGGACTAAATGTCCCCCAGCATAGCTAGCAAAATTCAAACAGATCACACAAGCTCTCTCACCGACGGCAAGGTGGTTGTCGAGAGAGAGAGAGAGAGAGAGAGAGAGAGAGAGAGAGAGAGAGAGAGAGTGCGTTTGCGTGTGTGTGTGAGAGAGAGAGAGAGAGAGAGAGAGAGAGAGAGAGAGAGAGAGAGAGAGAGAGTGCGTTTGCGTGTGTGTGTGTGTGAGAGAGAGAGAGAGAGAGAGAGAGAGAGAGAGAGAGAGAGAGAGAGAGAGAGAGAGAGAGAGAGAGAGAGAGAAAAAAAAAAAAGAAGAGAGAGAAAAAAAAGGAAGAAAGAGAGGGAGAAAGTTAGAGATAAAAAAAAGAAGACAGAGAGAGATGGAAACAAGAGAGACACAAGAAAAATTTGCCCCAACAATAAAAGGCGAACCTACCTATTATTTCCTATGCAAGCCACACTACCTGTCACATCTATCTATCTATCTCTCTTGGCTCTTACTGTCTGTCGGTCATAGCAAGTAGCTTTTACAGTACAGTATTTGTAACTTTCTAATCTCTGTCAGTCCTTCTTACTCCTCTCTCTGACTCTTATTTATATACTCTCTCTCTCTCTGTCCCTGTAACTCTCTCTCTCTCTCTCTCTCTCTCTCTCTCTCTCTCTCTCTCTCTCTCTCTCTCTCTGTCATGTAGTGCTTTATCTCTTGTCCTGCCTCTCTCTCTCTCTCGCTCTCTCTCTCTCTCTCTCTCTCTCTCTCTCTCTCTCTCTCTCTCTCTCTCTCTCTCTCTCTCATTCTATTAATTCTTTCCTCTCTTCCTTCCTTCCTTCCTTCCTTTATTTTATATATTTTACGATACTTTCATTATTTTTTACAACCGCTAATACTTTCTTTTTCTTTATCACTCACCACACAACAAACTCATAATTCTCAAAGGAGTCATATCTTCCTTATAATACACCATAAAAAAAGAATATCCACTCAGGCTGGCTAACATTATTCTGAAATGAGGAAGAATGTGGTCGAGTGTAAGATAATTTACTGTAAGTATACTGTAAATAAATACTATCTCATGAGAGCATACACAGAAGTGGACAGGACGAGAAAGACAGCAACAATTACCTCTGAACACAATACGTTTATTGGTAAAGGCATGGAGAGTATTAATCATTGACATATATATATAGGGTTACTTAGGACTGCTCGTCATATATATTCTTGTCTGCAGGTGTTTCTTAATTAATTAAGGACCCTACATGTGTTGTAGTCAGATAATTGCATGGTGGTAAATGAGTCCTTCAAATAGTGCCACGAAACACCACCTATATGGAAAAAAGGAGCTTGTTTCGTGGCATAGTCAGAAGGAATCAGAAGTCTCCAATTATCATACACGATCACAGGGTCCTCCAAAGTATGCCAGGAAATAGGACCACACGAACAGACATAATTTTGCTTAGACTAGTTTGGAGGAATGATTTGCTCCAGATTTACCAACACTGTACGCATCCCTTAAATGTCTCGACTGTGTGACAACTAAAAACGTCTCAGGGATTTATCTATTTTAATCTATAGTTTATGTTTATTTCTGAGACGCTCATCATATTCTTACAGTAACGTATTTCATCCTGGTGAGAGTTTTAAGTGTTCAAGTTATTTATATACCAGTTCCTTTCATCCTAGTGTTCAAGTTATTCATATCTTTTGTTCTATAGAAGGTAATTATAGTCTGTGTGTTTCTTTACAGGTGTGTGTGGTGGTGTGTGTGTGTGGCAGTAGTAATTATAGTCTGTGTGTGTTTATTTACAGGTGTGTGTGCGTGGCAGTAGTAATTATAGTCTGTGTGTGTTTATTTACAGGTGTGTGTGGTGGTTTGCGTGGCGGTATTGACCTGCACCAATGCCCTGCCACAACCAGAATCCCGTCGCTTTGGCCATGACCGTTCATACCCAGACGCGTCCATCCCTCCTCGTCCACCACCTGTGTTCTACCACCACCATGAACCTTCTTATGGCGAGGGTAAGGGTAAGGGTGGCGGCAACAACAAGGGTAGCGGTGGTATGTTTGGTCTGTTTAAAGGATTCACAGACTTATTCAGCTTCGGTGGAGGAGGAGGAGGGAAAGGGAAGGGTAAAGGTGGTCGAGAGGTACCTTCACATGGCTATGGTCCTCCTACTCCTGTCATCATGTATGGTCCTCCACCTCCTCTTCCACAGGTAGCCTATGGACCACCACCTAAGGGTAAGGGAGGCTCTGGTGGTAAGGGCTTTGGTGGTGGTGGTGGTGGTAAAGGTTTCGGTAAAGGTGGTTCTGGTGGTAAAGGTAAAGGTGGTGGGGGTTACGGTCCACCTCCTCCACTTCCCAAACCTTCCTACGGTCCTCCTCCTAAAGCCCCCAAAGCTTCCTACGGTCCTCCCCCTAAAGCCCCCAAAGCTTCGTACGGTCCCCCTCCTAAAGCCCCCAAAGCTTCGTACGGTCCCCCTCCCAAAGCCCCCAAAGCTTCCTACGGTCCCCCTCCCCAGGCTACATACGGACCTCCACCACCACCAGAACCATCATATGGAATACCTGAGGTTCTACCATCATCAGGTTATGGTGCTCCTAAACCCATTGATGTTATTATTCAACAATCAGGCAACAACTATGGTCCCCCTCCTCTACCTCCAAATGGTAATTATGGCGCCCCGCCACCCCCTCCAAATGGCAATTATGGTCCCCCTCCTCCTCCTCCCAAGGGTAACTATGGTGCCCCCCCACCCCCACCAGTGGACAACTATGGTGCCCCCCCTCCCCCACCAGGTGGTGACTACGGTGCTCCCCCTCCCCCACCAGTGGACAACTATGGCGCCCCCCCACCCCCACCAGGTGGTAATTATGGTGCTCCCCCTCCCCCACCCGTGGATAACTATGGTGCCCCACCTCCCCCACCAGTGGACAACTATGGTGCTCCCCCTCCCCTTCCTAGTAATAATTATGGAGCCCCCCCAGAACTACCACCAGTCCCCACCAACAACTACAACGCCCCACCACCACCACCACCACCCCCTCAACCCATCAACACTTACCAAGCACCACAAGCTGCTCCACCACCCCCACCACTCTTCCCTGCCCCCTCCCCTGTGGATAACAACTACGCCCCTCCACCACCACCACTCTTCCGTAACCCAACTCACAGCTTTGACTCGTCAGCTGCCCCTCAGGAAACATATGGAGTGCCCGTACCTGCTCCTTCTGGTCCTCCTCCTTCAGGCAGTTTTCTCCCACCATCGTCACCAATCGCACCTCAGCCTTCACCAGACTACAACCGACCACTGCCTACTGAACCAGACTGTACCGCGTGTGATAAGTTCCCATGGGTGCCCGTAGAGTTGCCCCAAGCCCCTGTGGGTCCCCCTACATCTGTCCCGGAACTCATACCCGTTCTGACTGAGGGTCCCCGTGAAGTCAGCCCCCCGGCAACCATTCCTATCTACTCTCCCGGGTGAGTGAGTGAGTGAATGAATGAGTGAGTGAATGAGTGAGTGAATGAGGTGGGTATCACATTAACAACACATTTTCCATTGTCCTTTGGCCAATCTAAAGTTTCCTATACGTCCTCCATGCTGTTTTAGGACGTGTAAATAATACTAAATATCCACCAGTCTTAATGGGAGATTCTCTTTTTTGGTAAATTGGAGAGTCTCTTATTCCTCCTAACTGTACCACGAAACAGATCCCCTATTAGTAACATTAAGGGGGTGCGGGAATAGGGGGGGGGGGGTTTAGGGGGGTGCAGGGGGTTTAGGGGGGTGCTGGAGTAGAGGGACAGGCTTGGGGGAGGGAGGGGGGTTAGTGGGGTGCGGGAATAGGGGACAGGCTTTCTACCCACCCCAAGCCTGTCCCCCTATTCCCGCACCCCCCCAAACTCCCCCTCCCCCCAAGCCTGTCCCCTATTCCCGCACCCCCTTAAGGTAGTCTGTTATAGGAGGAATCAGTAGCACTTCAATTTACCAAAAAAGAGAAAGAATCTCCCCTCAACGTCCCGAGAAAGGAAGGTGAAGGACGAAGGAAATAGATGTTAGTATGATAGAACCTTGATTATAGTGGTGTTGGTCACTTACTCAACTTGAAATTGTACATGATATATACAGATTTTTTCCTTCATTTGATTACTAAAACATAATTCCTACTGCATGATTTCAATACACCTATAATATGTTAGGTAAATCCCCCTACCATTATACTGCATTTCTCATAATCAAATCAGTACAAACTTAAGATCCCTTTAGTACGTGCCAAAGTTTGCATTTTTAACTCGTGAATGAACGCCCTTCCTTCCTCCTCACAGCTCCGAAACAGACTTAGACATCGACATACGAGTGGTGGGAGGGGGAGAGCTGGCAACACAGGCTATACAACCAAGTGAAGAACTGACAACACTGACACAAGATGAGGCATACGAACCACTCTTCATTATTGGCGACTCTGTGTAAGTGTCAGTGTGTGTGTATGTGTGTGTGTGTGTGTGTGTGTGTGTGTGTGTGTGTGTGTGTGTGTGTGTGTGTGTGTGTGTGTGTGTGTGTGTGTATATGTGTGTGTGTGTGTATGTGTGTGTGTATGTGTGTGTGTGTGTGTGTGTGTGTGTGTGTGTGTGTGTGTGTGTGTATGTGTGTGTGTGTGTGTGTGTGTGTGTGTGTGTGTGTGTGTGTGTGTGTGTGTGTGTGTTATTATAGGTTCCTATGTAGTACAGCCGCAATCAAATATCCACCGACACATTCCTTCCATCGTAGTAAATATCTTGGTAATAAAGAACAACACGTGTATGATTTTGCAGCACCTCATAATAATAATTGAGGGGGTTGAGTTGACATAAAGTGTTGTATGGTTATATTTTGAAATGATACTGATTTATTTACATGATGGAAGGAAAGTGTCGGTGGATATTTGATTGTGGCTGTACAGTAGCCTATATATGTCTTGTCCAATTACTATCCATGAGTAGATGTGCATGGGTAAACTTTCCATGAGCCACTGATGCCAAAATTTATATCCAATTCCCAGACCTAAAACGAACGACCTCCTTAATTAAACTGGCATCCCTTTACTCCCTGGATCTCCACGTACGTACAGGTCTGAAGGTGATCGAGACCCCCGTGTGATGGAGGACGAAGCCTTAGTGACCCTTCAGACCATAACAGACATCCCAGAAGATCCACCAGCCACCTACTTCACCCTGGAGGATGAGACGCCTACCTTCATTATTGTTGATGATGAGAGTGAGTTGACGAGGAGTTTAATTAAGGGGGTGCGGGAGTAGGGGGGGGGGGTTTGGGGGGTGCGGGATTAGGGGGACAAGCTTGGGGTGGGTAGAAAGCCTGCGTGTCCCCTATTCCCGTACCTCCCCTAACCCCCCCCCCCATCACCCAGCCTATCCCCCTACTCCCGCACCCCCCCCCCCTCAAGCCTGTCCCCTACTCCTGCACCCCCTTAAACCCCCCCCCCCCCAAGCCTGTCATCTTATTCCCGCACCCCCTTAAGTACTGTTGTTGTTGTTGTTGTTGAAGACCATTGTTTTATTTTGTTTATGATGCTGGAATGATATATCCTTTACATACACTTCTCCCCTCTCATACACTTGTCATCCCTTTTTCTCTCTCTCACCTTCCTCATACCTTCCTTACACACACCCTCCTTCTCACCAACCATTCCTCCCTCTCTCACCTATCCCTTACCTCCTTCACACAAACCATTCCTCCCTCTCTCTCCTTCCCCTTACCTCCTTCACACCCCTCCTTCTCACCAACCATTCCTCCCTCTCTCTCCTTCCCCTTACCTCCTCTTTTCACACCCTTCTTTCTTCTTCTCCTCCTCTCCAACGTGTGACCCTTACCTCCACCTCTCCTTCGCCAGCCTTCACACCGTCGTCAGGAAGCTTTGACAGCCTTGGTGACATACGGACCAACGACTTCGATCAGGTCGTGGTAAGTAGTAGGAGGAGTAGTAGTAATAGTTCCTTAAATGGCTGAGGTATTATGTAGCTCCATAAAATCACCCGGAGTTATTCAAGATACAATATTGAACCAAAAATAATGACTGATATTCCAATAGTATACAATATATAATTATGCTTGTGTTATTCTGACTTGTGTTGTGTTGTTGTTGTGTTGTAGATTGCTGATGTGGTGAATACTGGAGCTCCTGTTACGTTCACTGAGGAAAGGTGAGTAAAGCAACATACGACACTACATTACACATCACTACACTTCACTATACATCACATCACACAACACTACATCACACAACACAACATCACATCGCTACTACACATCCATCTATAAACTCCCTCACACCACACCGTACCAACACCACTGCCAACTTATTACTACACAACAAACCACAACACATTATTACACTCTACACACACACACATCCCTCCACTGCACAACAACAATGCCAACTCCACGCTACCTCACACGCTTACAAACTGCACCATCTGATTCCTAACTAACCAGGATCATTATCAGTATTGTGTAATCACTAGTTGGCCACTATTTTAACCTATTTTAATGCCTGAGATGAGATATGTACGCAATATAATAAAAACAATGTATAATTCGTGGCCCCCTCACTGCATGTACGTATTTTGATAATCGTATATTGGAATTAACAATATATTAACACCTTTGTCACTAATTAAGGTTTACTAACTTATCGCTAATTTGATAATAAGAGGACTTCTGAGTATGAGTATACGGTGTATTAAAGGATAATCTGGTGTTGAAGGATTTGTTGAATGGCTACTGATTCCTCCAGACTATGCCAGGAAACAGATTAGCACTTGAGTGTACAGCCACAATCAAATATCCACAGACACTTTCCTAACATTGTGCAAATAAATCAGTATCATAGCTAAATATTATCATACAACACCTTACGTCAACTCAACCCCCTCATTTATTATTATTATTATAAGGTGCTGCAATATCATACACGTGTTGTTCTTTATTACCAAGATATTTACTACGATGGCAGGAAAGTGTCGGGGGTGGATATTTGATTTTTTCCCCCCTTATGGGACCTAAGATTCTGTCAGCGAAGAGGAGACTACCGAATCCTCCCTCCAGATCTATGGCATGAGACAAATATCCTTGGAATAGATAATGTTTTGTGACATAGAAGCTGGGAGGAATCAGTAACTTTACTTTCTTTGAGCATCTTATCGTCTCTATCAACATGACAGTATTTCTCTTACGTCACTCCTTATTCTGAATCAGTGTGTGTGTGTGTGTGTGTGTGTGTGTGTGTGTATGTGTGTGTGTGTGTGTGTGTGTGTGTGTGTGTGTGTGTGTGTGTGTGTGTGTTCTTACCTATTTGTATCTTTACAGGATTGAGACAAGCTCGTAATGTCCCGTATTTAAAAACACAATTATCATATTTTTCTTTAAAGTTATGTATGTTTTTGACACACACCACTTCTTCTGGTGTGTGTGTGTGTGTAAGAGTGACGTAAGAGCCACTACACGTGTTTGGTAAATACACCTTTTTACTCTATACTGTGAAGATCTCATAATAATGTATGGACGTATAATTTAATAAGTTTACTAATACCACTTATATACATTCAGTACAATTGTCTTCAAGAGTTCTGTCCCCTCCCCCTCCTCCTACCCTTCACCAGATCACATTATTTACATTCGGAGGAAAAAATTAAATATCTGTAATTTCCTATACATGCACATTAAATATTTTCTCTTTCAAAAAAAAAAAAAAAAAAAAAAAAAAAAAAAAAATAATAATAATAAAGTCATAATGTTTTGAGATAATGAAGGGTAGAAGATAAAAAAAATGGGTCATAATATTTTGAAATAATGAAGTTTAGAAGATAAAAAAAATGGTCATAATATTTTGAGATAATGAAGGGTATATAGGAGAGAGGTGAAGGAATTATTGAAGGCACCTGTATACTAATTACCACCACTCCTTAATTATATCGTAGTAACAGATATTAACAGCTTTATTAACGAATTGTACAGTACTCTTTCACAACAAGTACAATAACAATTAATAACAATAACTAATCACAGCAAAGGCATGTTCAAACACCAATGACGTATCTTTACCTCGGTTATTTTATTTATTTTTTATTTATTATTATTTGTCACTTAACTTGGTCAGAGATTTGTAATGTTTTGTTCAGCTTCTTCCGTTGCATATTTCGTCAACTCCTCCTTTCCTCGTATTTAACTATAACACCGTTCAAAGCATTCGCAAGTACAGTTCTCTTAGAATATAATATTTCGTCATCACATGTAGTGAAATTTGTCAGAACTTTCTATTTAATGCATAATCATCGACTTGTTCTGAGCAAACATCCTAAAATTATGCAAGCAGAAAAGGGTTTGGTTACGTTAATTAACATCGATTCACATATGTTACAGTATTTGCATTCCGAGGTAAAAATAACGTCTTGATGTGAATTTAATGAGTAACCCACAACCACCACCATACCTCACTAACCTGCCCCTAACCTACAGAAGCTCCCAGGAAACAACCAGTGTAGACTTTGGCCGCTTGGAGCGTTTATTAGCTCTCACCACCACAGCCAACCCAAGCACCACTGAGAATACACCTATGACTGATCTCACCCACACCAGTGATGCCCATACTCCTCCTCCTTCTTCTTCATCATTCCCTCCTACCCCTCCCGAAGACCTGCTGGCACCTTCCCTCTTCGTTTCTGATCCATTTATCAAGCCCTCCTCGCAATTGAGTGGTGATTCCCAAAGTCCTTCACTCACTACACCTTCTTCTGAGGATCCAACCAGAGTACCTACCCACCACTCCACTGCTGGTCCACTCATCATCGACCCCACTCCCACCAGTGCCGACCCTAGTTCTTCTACTCCCTCTATCATCTTCATTCAGGAGATAGAGGACTTCGACTCTCGCTTCCTGTTGCCTTTCATCGCACAGTTACCGTCGCCTGCCCTCCTCCAACAAGTGAATAATTCCAACGGACCTTTACTTGAATTAGAATCTCTTGAAGAAGTTGATGGTGTTACAATCGCTGCTCTCAGTCAATTGAGAACCTTCACCCCTACCACCACCACCACCACCACACTCCCTGATGACATCCCACAAAGTAACACTGACGCTCTTACTCCACTTGACGTCAGAAATGATAACAAAGTGATAATTATTGCAGGGGAAATACAAGACATGAGTGTACCTCGGTTTGTGGCATCTCAAACACCTGTACAGACAGTAGGAGACGCAAACGTTCTATTGGAAAAAAATAAAGTTACAGAACTCATACTGGAAAATAACCAGGCCATTACAGAAAACCGTCAGACCATAGAACAACAACTGATGGAAGACAACGAGGCTCGTGAAGTCCTATTTATAGAAAACCAAGCTAGAAAACCTCTGGTGGAAGACAATCAGGCCTCTGAGGTATTTGGGAAACTCCAAGATGAGACCTCAGAAATCCTGTTAGAAAACGAAGCTGAAAACATGGAAGTCATGACAGAAGACAGACAGATCACAGATATTATAGATAATAATAACCAGACTACAGAGATACTGTTGGGAAACAATCAGGCTTCAGATATCTTAATGGATGACTCAGAACCTTTCATTGCTGGTCAGAACACTAGGTCTAACCAGAACCTACCTCTGAGTACTGAAGTGACAATGAAGGATTCCAACAACATCAGTATGCTTCCAGAACTTCCTCTCCGTCGACCATTTCCTCCAGCACTGTCACCACCAGATTTTCAAGTTCCCTCCATACCTCTGCCCCGAGACCCACAGAACATATTCATCAACAACTTCATCTCAGCTCATAGAATTCCGCAGCTCTCCTCTGTACTGGTACTGGGACCTGGGAATGCTGGAGACATGTTCCTTCTCTCAGAGCCTGACCTCCAAGGCATCAACCAGGCAACTCCATCTTCAGCCCCTCTTGCTCATGTTTCTTCTCCTTCAAGGTTTTCCCCAGACCAACAGACTATTGAACAGAGTGTCGGTAAACATTCTCCTGATTTTGAACTTGATGATACAGATTTAAACATAAGGCCTACACTTGGTGAAAATAATATTAATTTGCTACATAACGAGGATTTCAACCCTTCCTCTCCACGTCCGTCTGTCATCAGTCCAGATTTCTTTCCCTCTACTCCAATGAACGACATCAAAAATGAAATGACCATGTTAAATACTCTCGACGATGACCTTTTAACTCAGACTTCTACCCTTCCTACAACATCAACATCAATAATAACAACGGACATCCCTGAATTCGAGTTTACTTCTCGTGTTGTTTCCCCTCCAGCCATAGACCATCTGTTGCCTCTATCTCGCTTCGTCAGTCAGTTACCGAGAGATGAGGGAGACAGCGACATCACCATTGCAACTCATCCTCCTGTAATGTTCTCATCTGTTCCGTCACCAAGTGTTGATCAGAGTTTTGAAGATAGTGTAGAACCAATTATCGAGTTCAAACGACCCACCACCTTTTTAAACCCAGTTGTGAATAACCTGAAGTCACCACAAGTATCATCAAGCTCCTCACCTCAGTTAGCAAAGATTGAGGAAACCATCTCTCCCGGAAGCGAGACCTTCTCTGTACATCAGTTTCTATCCTCAGAAATACCTGGCGAAGATTTACCACAGGGAGAAATATTATCGTTAGCAATCGACAATGAAAATTCCCCGAGGAGACCAAATGATGAGAGCTCTGTTCTTAGTGACGACAGAATAACTCCTTTTTCTTTGAATGATATATTTGACTTCTTCTCACACCAACAAGGAGGAAATACAAATTTCCTGTTACCAAGTCCAATAAAACAAACTAATCTTGTCCGGCATGAACAGTTTTCAGATCAGTTCACCAACGTCCAAGAAGAAAATCAGCAAGTTTCAGATCAGTTCCCCAGATTCCCACACGACACTCAGCAAGTTTCAGATCAATTACCCAGCTTCCCATTGACCAATCACCAAAGTCCAGAACAGTTCAGCAGTTTCCAAGGAGAAAGTCAGCAAGTATCAAATCAATTCACCAACTTTCAACTTCAGAATCAACAAGAATCAGATCAGTTCAGCAGCCTCCATCGGGACAGTCAGCAAGTTTCAAATGAGGCCAGTAACTTCCCACTTCAGAATCAACAAATTTCGGAACAGTCCAGCAGCTTCCCACAAGAAAATCAACATCTTTCTAATAAAATGATTAGTTTGTCGCGAGAACCTAGTGTCCAGCAGGCCTCCCCACCACTACCCATGATGATGCAACACATAACCAAGATAACAGGGGGTCCTGCCTCTGCCTTCGTCGACGCCTCACTTGTAGAACAACTTTTGTCTTCCTTGTCATCATCATCATCCTCATCGTCAATGGAATCTGTGAATGCTGCCACTGGGGTGCTACAAGGAACCTTCCCAGTACTGAACGTTCCTAATGTACCACCTCAACAGAACCGTAGCCCTGCCACTACTGCCAGTCTATCCAAAGTGTTCGTGCCCTTGCTCCTTTTCCCCATGCCCAGCCATCAGGAACTCCAGCAGATGATGATGACACAGCAGGCGGAGCAACGGCAGGATACCTCCCAGGGAACGGATAGACAGCGGCCGAGGCCCTCAGGCATAAGGTTGGCTGCTCCTGATGGGAACTGTAGGCGTTCTTTATACTACAGTACACACTTTCCTGCACGAGGCGACACCTTAAACGCCTGTAGCATGATGACCACTTACTTACTCATCCAGCTGCTCCAAAATACAACTTACCAATGTCAAAAATGATCAGGAATGTAAAATGAGTCGTCAAGAGCGAGCTCCGGTATTGATAAAAAAAACGACTTTGATAACACATTGTACTGTACATATCAAACACTGAGAGTTGATGGTAGACAGTTTTGGCAGTTGGTACGTTGTGTTTCTGAGAGCCCATATTGTAGTCTAACCTTGATAATCATACCAATTATAACCTGCATGGTGAATACTCACTCACTTGTAATTAGTAAATAACAACAACCTCTAATAACACCAATAAGACCATAGATATCCTTGGACGGTCAGATAAAGTTACTATGTTGTTGGTCAGATAAAGTTACTACTATGTTGTCTTGTGTTGTCCCCTCAGCTATGAAGAACCAACCATCCAACCTGAAGTGATCACGGAGCAGCAACAACCCATCCTCCTGGTGGTGGAAGACGGCAGCAACTATGTAGAGGAAGACCAGTTTATAGTACCTCTGGTCAACACTGGATCTGCTGTGGGAATACCCGTCCAGAATCCAGTCACCAGCTTTGCCCCACAGGTCACCGAGATCAATGGTGGTGTTGTGAGTGTTGGTGATCCAGTGTTCTTGAGTGAATCGACTGGACAAGCTCTTCAGGGTGGTGTTGGTGGTGGGGTGGTGAGCGTCTCTGATCCCCAGTTCCTCTCCGTCTCCCAGCCTCAAGTGTTGTCAGTATCGGAGCCACAATTCATTAGCGTGTCGCAGCCTCAGGCCCAGGAAGTCTACTCAGATGGGAGGTATGTACTGTAGTAGCTTCATTCTATAACGTTGCAACTCACACTGGCATCTTCCTTCTATGTACGTACTGACTTTACCACACACACACACACACTCCACTCCATCACCTTCAGCACTTCATTCATCCTGCCACCACACGCATTTCTCATTGGTATTTGCCACACAACAGACCAAAACATTACACACACACACACACACACCGCTATCACCACCAACCGTAATCACCACAAAACTGCATTCGTACCACCACCACCACCATCACCATCACCACTTAACCACACCTTCCCTCACTACAACCACATACCACATTCCCTCTCAGTATCTTGGCCAGCTAGTCAGTTAGTTCCCTTGGGTCATATTGACAGCATTATCATAAATAAAACTCATGTAAATATATAATTAATCAGCAATATGAGTCATCCTAACATGCCTGGATTAATTGAAGGGAGAGTCTACTTTTCGTCAAATATGGGGGCCACTGATACCTCCAAACTTGGCTACAAAAGACATGCAGTCAGTCGGCAAAAATATATTGAAGCCACCCCCATACATTGAAATTAATTATATCTATCCATAGGGGAGTTACAATACTTTTTTGCTGACTGTACAGTTGGACACAGGAATTGGTGGTACAGCCCAGCCTGGTGAAAGATACTTGTCCCATTTGAGTAACCAGTGTCTATTATCAGGTACTTGCTTTTTAATACCATCCTCAACAATACTGACTTCTGCCCCTGGTGTCTCCTATTTGGCACTAAGGAACTTGATATTGGGAGAAATTGACCATCTTTCACTTGGGGGGCTGTACCACGAATTCCTGTGTCCAACTGTACATTGAAGTGGTGGTGTGTTTCCTGCACAGTCTGGAGGAGTTTCAGTAGTCCATCAATTTGACACCCAAGAGACAGTTCCTTTATATTGCTGTGGTTTGCATGATACTGACGAATTGTTTGTTTGGGTTAATTCAATGTAGCCCACACCTTGTCCCACATATTCCTGGTTCCTCGTTTTTTTTTACTGTTCAAAACTTTATGGTGCAACGTGTGATGATCATTTCGACGTTTGGGAATGCATAGAAAAAAATATATAAACAAACAAATTGTAGGCCACACTTTGTCATACTACTAAATTATCGTCTTCATAATGCAAATTGTGATGATAATTTTGCCGTTTGAGAATCCATAGAAAAAAAAAATATATATATATAATTTCATACAATATATTCTTTTTGAGACTTCTGACACCTTCTTGTAATTTTTTTTTTTTTTTTACTTTTATAATTATGACTGTATTTAAATCTGGTGCACTTTGCATTAGCGGATTTACACTTTTAATTAAGTTCACAATATATACGGTAAATATAAAATTAAAATTATTCAAGACTTTTCTAGACTGTATTTCCTTATTTAGACATCAATAATATGGCCCTTGGGAATTATAATTATTATATACTATTCTTTTTCTTCTCAAAGTTCTTGTGCGTTAGTGACATTATCTGACTTTTCATCTCTGTGTAGACCTATCGTAGCGTAAATGCAAGTTAAGATGTTTTCATATAAGTTACTGAATATGTGTGGGATCTATCTTGTCGTCTTTTTTTTACAATCTGTGCACGCTAGGGATATTTTTGTTTATGTTTAAATTTTGTTCTTAGATTCATTGTATTGTAGAGTAAAAATATGAGTGTACATCAGTATAATAATAATCTGTCTCGAGTATACTGTCTTAAAACTTTACAAGGTATATGTTGATTATGACTGAACACCAGCATGACTTGACTCCCACTATACTAGTAAGGAGATGCACGTCACTATATACAGTATTGTGTTTTATTGTTACGTCCTGGCGAAGACTCACCATCCACTTCTATATACACTGTGTTATTTCTCAACTCGTTCATGTGGTATTGCGAACAAGTTATGAAACAAACAGAAATATTCGTTCATTCGTTCATACTTGTTAAAGATTTATTACTGTGAAACTAATGGGACCAGGACGGTAGTTTCTTCGTCAGGTTAACATGAAACACACGGTAGGCATGTCAGTTGTATGTAATGTAATGTACCATAAACAAGTCTGGCTCAGGTGACTACTCACATAAATGATGGATTTATTCCTAAGATGGTATCATCACAAAACACCGTGGTTAAATGTACTAAGGAATACTAATGCTGTTTATAATTCTTGTTTATGTAGCGTAACTTATTGTCCATTGTGCAGCTGCTTCATTTAACTGTAGCATCGTATCGATGCTGGTTTTGTACAGTAAATACGAGACGTGTACTCCAATTTTCTTTAAAATAATTTATTCAACCCAAAAGCTTTCAAAATAACAAGTTAAAATATCCTTTTGCAAAGCCCAAACGTGAGTGAGACTTGTTAGTATGGAGGAGAGTAGGAGACAGCGTGGGAAGGTGAGACAGTGTGGTGTCAGCATGCTAATGGGAATATTGCATGTGTCCCTCAGCCAAACCACGGGGTCTCAGCCGTCTGCCCCTGCTGCCGTCATCCCAGCAACACTCCAGGTCACCAATAACTTCCCAGTCCTTCCCCAACCCTCCCCATCCTATACCCAGGTGGACATTAGAGCAGAGGATGAAGGAGGAGCTATACAGTTAATAGCAGCACCAGTTTTAACTTCTCAGGATATTGATGAAGAGCTGAGGATAATTAATGATGGAACCCCTCAATTTATCAGTCAAAGTCAGGGTGGGGCAGGTCAGAGCTCAATATTATCCCTGAGTGATCCTCAGTTTGTCTCTGTCTCTCAGCCACAGAGTCTGTCTGTCTCACAACCAGTTATATTGTCTGTAGACTCCGAAGAATCCCTGGAGGATGTGTCTGACTCTCTGGTGTCTGGTATTCAGTCAGCTCAACTCACCCGTTTCGTGCCAAATGTCCAGGGTCTTGATTTCCTCAGTGGTGGGTCTTCAAACTTCGGTGATGGTGGTGTTCCTCTGCCAGTGTTCCAGAGTTCCTCACAGGGACAGCCCGGACCATCTGAGGTGGTGTCAGTCAGTGATTCTCAGGTCCAGAGTGTCGGGCAACCCCAAACTCTCTCTGTGTCTCAACCTCAAGTCACAGCAGCAGAACTCTCACAGACATATGTACAAAGTGATATCCAGAGTGACTCAGGAGCCAGGTTTATTGATGATGGATCTTCAGTGTCTGCTGGTGTTCCACTCTTCCAAACCTCTTCACAGGGACAACCTGGAGAGTCTCAGTTTGTATCAGTTAGTGATGCTCAGGTCCAGAGTGTAGGGGAGCCTCTTTCCCTCTCCGTGTCACAGCCACAAATTACACAGGCGAGATATGAAGGTAATTCCCTTAATGTACAAGAAGGAGGAGCTCAAGGAGGATCATCTATAGTTCCTTATGTTCCACTCTTCCAGACCGCCACTCAAGAATCCCAGGTGACGTCGGTGAGTGAGGCGCAACTCTCACATTCATCTGTACAAAGTGACTTCCAGAGCAGTTCAGGAGGAAGATTCATTAATGAAGAATCCTCCGTGTCTGCTGGTGTCCCATTGTTCCAGAGTTCCTCACAGGGACAGGGACAGTCCCAGTTTGTATCAGTCAGTAATTCTCAAGTGGAAAGTGTGGGACAACCTCAAACATTATTAATATCTGAACCACAAGTCACTGGTGTAAGTGACACGCAGCCTATTGTAAAAGCCAATGTAGAGCAATTTTTTCAACAAGTTGGAGCCGCAGAGACACAGGATTACAGTTCCATTTCACATGAAAGTGGAACTTCTGTGTTGCCCGGAAATTTCATAGGCTCCCACACACTGGCAGACCAACAACAGTCACACACATTTGGGGACAGTCAGGTCAACAACAACTTTAGGTTTGGATTCTCTTCACCCGTCAGCTCTGTGGTTCTTGGTAACCTAGTTGGCAGCGTTACCAGACTCCCTGGTCACCAGTTTGACACCAGCAACGAAGACTTGGATCATGACTCTCAAGAACACTCTTCTTCCATCTTGCCTGGAAACTTAGTGGGATCCGTTCAAGGTCTTCAAGGACAGACTGGCAGTGGATTTTCCAGCTCAGGGACTCGGTTCAGTGGCAGTAGTTCTGATGGGTTCGTGAGTGAATCTCAACCACAAGGCACCATATCTCAGTCACAGCTGCTCCAGTCCACCTTTTCTTCGTCCCCCAGTCAAGAAAATATTGGCATCCCTCTCTTACCAAAAGTGAATACTCCTGATATGGGCTCCTTACCCCTGGCAGATTCCTCCTCACCCCAGTTCTCCTCCAACTCCCCTTCTTTCCCTCCCTTCTCAGGTGACCTGGAGCCCATCGACGTCCCAGCCAAGTGAGTCTCAGCAACTCCTCCTCCTCCTCTTATACTATTATATCATTCTAAACGTAGGCCTCTTGCCTGTATCGAGGTCCACTTAATTGTCGCTGTATAATTATTTAAATTGATATTTTATATATTGTCTGAGTGGTGTTTAAGTATTCAAATAACATTATTATAATTCACATTCTTAGTATTCAGAGAGATTATAGAAGTACACACTTTTAATCTGTTCTGTAGACGACCCCTAAAAGTACAAATATTGCATTATATTTTTGTATAGATACTAACACTGAATGTTGTACAACCTATAAGACTCGTAGAAGTATTTTGATGACACGAACACACTGACTTTGTTGACTGAAAAACCGATCTTCATTATTCTGTACTATTATTTTCTATTGTGAATGAATGAGAGATGTTGGCTTGTGTGTGGCATAGTGATGAAATGTATCGAGTGAGCTAATGTGATGTGTTGTGAATGATGTATATAATGTGTTGTGTGAAGAAACATACATACAGACGTGGTCAATAATAATCATCCACATATGGGTAACTTTAACAATTTGCTGTCTAATGTTTTCACGTTCACATAATTATGATGTTATTGTTTTAAGTTGTGTGTAGCTACTTGTAATAAATTAAAAGATGGTAGTTAACCTTTTTATTGGAAAGTTTATCAGCTAAGGAACAGAGGGAAGCTGGCAAACTCTTACGTGAATTACCCTATATGGATGATTATATTTGACACCGACTGTACATACAGAGGCTATGATATGATACATTTCTTGATGAGGTGTTAGGTGTCAATGAATGGGATGGGTTCTGTTCTGTGATGAAAAATAATTAAATGAATAACTGTATCTTGTCCTATGAATGAAGAAATATGAATGATGTATATAATAATAGGCCTATGGTGTGTTGAGAGATGAAACATGGAGAATATAATAAAAATTTTGTTGCGTGATGTGACTAAAAAATAAAAAATAAATAGTGAGATTTGACGTGTTGTGTTGTGTGTTGCAGCGAGTTGTCACCAGGTGGCCAGCTGTCACAAGACTTCAGTGGAGAGGATTCGTAAGTATAATAGTTTATAGTGCACAGTCGGCACCAAAAGTCATGTCGCCTCACTCAGCGTTTTTTAAAAGATCAAAATAAAAGCTAATAATCGAACAAACACATTTAGAAACTGAAGAAACTTATCTGGTTTTTCAGTTCATGAGACAGTGAAGTTTATATAGGACTTAACAGGTTATTGTTGTGGTTCGACTTAAAAAATAATGACCTCTTTATATAGCCAGAGCCAGACTCTTTTTAATTATCCATTCACTTTGTATAAATGAATTCATCTTCTTCTATACAGGTTACTGGGAATTGATCTGAGGAACCAAGGCCAGACTAACACACAACAGAACCAGAATTACATTGCACCTTCTGCTGGGTAAGAATAAAAACACTATTTATTTTATTATACATACTCGGTGACTCCCCCCTCCCCCCCTACCATGTCATTCTAACCAAAACAGGGACATTTTTTCGTATTTAAGGGGGTGCGGGAGTAGGGGATAGTTTTGGGGGGTGCGGGAATAGGGGGACAGGCTTAGGGGGGGGGTTGGGGGTTACGGGAATAGGGGGACAGGCTTTGGGGGTGTAGAAAGCCTGTCCCCCTACTCCCGCACCCCCCAAAACCCCCCGACCCCCCAAAAAAACCCACACACCCCTAAACCCCCACACCCCCAAGCCTGTCCCCCTATTCCCGCACCCCCTTAAGGGACCCTGTGATGTAGTCTCCCAGGTTAAAAAAAAAAAAAAAAATAAATAAAAATAATAATAATAATAATAATAATAATAATAATAATAATAATAATAATAATAATAGAAATACACAAAAAATAAAAATGGAATATATGGACTGTTTACACAAGTTCATTTATATTTCCATTAAGAACCTTAGTTAGTGTTTATTTGCCTTAGTGACACGTGGCAATAATAATAATAATAATAATAATAATAATTAAAACTAACACATAATTTAAAAACTATTCTACTTCTCCATAACTCTAGTATTTTATTTGTTTATGTTATTTTTTTGTTTTTATTTATCTATTTATTTATTTGTTTATATTATTTTTTTATCTATTTATTTATTATTCTTTTATTTTTTTATTTTTATTTATCTATTTTTTTATTTGTTTTTGTTATTTTTTTATATATATTTATATATTTATTTATTTATATTCATTTTTTTTTACTAATGTTACTCTTCAGATATTACTAATCCCATTTATTAGAGATGTATTGATGTAGAGTATTGTATTGATGTAGAGTTAAATGTTGATGTAGAGTTAAATGTTGGTAAAGTTTTATTGTATTGGTGTAGAGTTGATGTTGGTGAAGTTTTATTGTATTAATGTAGAGTTTTGTATTGATGTAGAGTTAAATGTTGGTGAAGTATTATTGTATTGGTGTAGAGTTTTGTATTGATGTAGAGTTGATGTTGGTAAAGTTTTATTGTATTGGTGTAGAGTTAAATGTTGGTTAAGTATTGGTGTTGTGGTGTAGAGTTGTTGATGTTGGTCACGTATATGTGTAACTCATGATTTGGTACTTGACCACAAGGGGACACTAACAACATCACCACCACCATTACCACCACCATTACCACCCACCATCCACCATCATTCGTTGTCTTCTCTGCCACCATTACCACCACCACCATTACCACCCACCATCCACCATCATTCCTTGTTTCCTCGGCCACCATTACCACCAACACCATTACCACCACCCACCACTCACCATCATTCCTTGTTTCCTCGGCCACCATTACCACCACCACCATTACTACCACTACCACCACTCACCATCATTCCTTGTTTCCTCGGCCACCATTACCACCAACACCATTACCACCACCCACCACTCACCATCATTCGTTGTCTCCTCGGCCACCATCCTCCCTCCTTCACAACACCACCATTACCACCACCACCATTACTACCACCACCCACCACTCACCATCATTCGTTGTCTCCTCGGCCACCATCCTCCCTCCTTCACAACACCACCATTACCACCACCACCACTACTACCACCACCCACCACTCACCATCATTCGTTGTCTCCTCGGCCACCATCCTCCCTCCTTCACAACACCACCATTACCACCACCACCATTACTACCACCACCCACCACTCACCATCATTCGTTGTCTCCTCGGCCACCATCCTCCCTCCTTCACAACACCACCATTACCACCACCACCATTACTACCACCACCCACCACTCACCATCATTCGTTGTCTCCTCGGCCACCATCCTCCCTCCTTCACAACACCACCATTACCACCACCACCACTACTACCACCACCCACCACTCACCATCATTCGTTGTCTCCTCGGCCACCATCCTCCCTCCTTCACAACACCACCATCACCTCTGTATTCATACCTCCACAAGAATTCATACACACGCTGTTATTTTCAAGGGTTTACAACATATAGAAAATGTAAGACTACGTAACTGCAATACAACATTATTATTATTAAATTTGTTGTTTTGCTAATCACCGAGTCACTTTAATTGTAGACCATTGGATATTGTACGGTACTTCCAGAAAAATGACCTCTCTTTCCATATAGACTGTGTAAGAATTCTTGTGGCCAACTGTACACTCGTGATACACAATTTCTGACCAGAGTGTGAGGATCAGAAAGCTTCGAATCGCCTGGTATTGCTCATTTCCCCACCCAGTACACCTATAGAGGCTGAGTTCGAATGCAGGGTATGTGTGTGTGTGTGTGTGTGGTACCTGTCTGCTGTTCGTCTCTGGTCAAAGATTACGTATCACGAGTGTACATTGTTACGGTAACTCATCACAAATTGTCACCACCACACCACACAAATTCACACCATCACAACACTAACTAACACTTCTTCCTCATCACCACCACACCATAATATTCACCTCAGACACATTATATCTCTCACTACCAATTCTCCTTTGCACTATCATCACTTCCAGTACACTTTTCACCATTCCATTCTCATTTCTAAACTTTGGATTATTTGCTCGTCCATTGACACCGAATATTAATCCATTTTCTTTTCATCTGTGTCACCAATTGTGGAAAAATAGTAATTTGTGTATTATTGTCCATTACTAGTTTTGACTGACACTAGACAAGAAACACAATTCAGCTGACTAAGGAGAACGCAATGACTCCCTCACTCTCTCCCCCACCAAAAGAATTATATACGGTAACGACAACAGAGACTGCAAAGGATTATCCCATCCGGCAGAAAATGAGAAGTGTTTTGATCCTGAAGCATCATCTCTCTCTCCCCCCCCTCCCTAGATGAGCTCCACCGAACTCATCAGAGCAAATGTTCCCAGTGAAGCTGAAGAATTCTATATACTCCTCCCACCGTGTTTTCCCATTGGTGTTGTTATTGCTGCTGTTAATACCCGAAGATCCTGTTTTCCTCCTCCTCTTCAGCCCTCGTCCCATCCCGTAACCTTTCACAATATACCACAGTCACAGTTACAGTCTCCGTCCCTTGTCTTCCGTCTTGTCCTCTCATAATGAACACCTTCACCTTCGGTACCTTCACACACACGTATATTGTCTCCTCCCTCCAAGTCCTCCGACAGCTGACACCCCAAGTCCTCCTGCTGCTCCTCCTTCTTCTCCACCACCTCCTCCTAGGGCTCCTCCCTCCGTCAGCAGAAGCGCCACCACCACCACCAATGCCCTCCTCTTGGCCCCCTCCTTCCCCACTTCACCAGCAGGACCCCATCGTAGCCTACCTCCCCATCACCACCACCACCATCCTATCTACCTCAAACTTCCCCCACCAGAAGTCACAGTGTGTGTTGCGATGGAACCTTTGTGAAGCTTCCCCTCATAAAGCCCCTGGTGGTAGTGCCAGTTCTCATTGCCTTGGAATCTAGTCACAGCTTTTTGTTTTCTTGTTGTTGCTCGGTGCTTGGCGAAATACACGATACCAACCTCTTCCTCCCCCTCTCTCTCTCTCTCTTTCTCTTTCAAAATACTATATTTCTCGCTCCTTGAACATATTTTTTTTATCTAATATCTACCTCATGTAAGTATGTGTGTATCTATCCGTCTCTCTTTCTCTGCCTTTTGTTCTCACGGCTCTTCACGTTGACGTCTGGCACCATCACTTTCACCCATACATACATTCCTTGTCACTTCCCTGCCACGCCCCTCTAGCCTCCCTGCATTCAAGCTTCTTGTTTCATAGGCTTTAGAACTAAGGATTTTATCTGTTGTATGCCAACTGGAGGCCTCTTGATTCATTATAAATTTTAATTTTCAATCTGAGTACATTCTGGTTCCTTAAAGCTGGGTTCACTTCATTATTGCTTTCATATAACTACTTTCTCAGAGACATTCTTTCCTAGAACAAGTCCTCCAACGAACAGGACTACACTAGTAATAGTGTAATCCCTCCTTACAGATGAAAGCTACCCGTCCTGCTTGTACCGTTTTCTTCTTGAATGCTTTGCATGTATGTAACACAGTAGGCTATAGTAGGTAAACACTACAGTACTTACAGTAATAACATACAGTCGGCAGCAGAAAATAGCTTCAATCTATATATAACATCCATAATTAAAAAATTATGAACCATGTGATCTGTTTATGTTAAATCATCAATAATTGCTTTGAAGAAAAATGTGAAATTATTATATCTCATATTTCAAATAGTGTTTAAACATCACTTTGTTTTCAAAGGAAAGAAGTAAACTTGAAGTGAATTTATGCTGTTAACTTTACACTGTTGTACTGATTGCTTGTGTTACATTGTGGGTACATAGGCTACATTATCTTCCTTGTTATTTGATCAAAAAGACTTGTACTCCTGTTACTCATTAATTAGTTTGGTAGAGAATGTTTGTATAATTTTGACGCTGGTAAACACAAAACAACTGAAATGGCGACTGCTGTACTTTCTTTAAATGTTTATCAGAGCTTAAACTTAAACACATTGAGTTAATATTGTTGATCACTAACAGAGGTAGATAGACTGAATTCCCCTTTGAATAAATGTTGCTTGAGTCTATGAGCTGCAAGGAGAGAGACTTCTTTGTCAGATATATAAAGTGCACACACACACACACACACACACACACACACATCAGTAGTTCTAAGAAGCATGAGGACCGGGTGTGGTGTAGCCAAGGTAATTGTAGTTTGCTCTAATCACTTACTATAATATTAAGCTTTCATGCTGACATCAAATCGTCGTCTTTCCAGTTCCTCTGGTGTAAACCTGCACACTGCTGACCAACAGCTTGAAGCAACTACTAATACTGCTAAGAGCCCGAATCACTCCCAAGTCTCTAATTCAGTAAACAGCCACACATCTTCCACCAACACTAAAAAAGGCGGTAGGTTTGGGTTCACTCGTCGTGACCCCCCGACCAGGAGGCCAAATCTTCGTACCTTTCAACCTTTAAGTATCGAAGAGTCAAGCTTTCAGTATTCTGCACCAGGACAGAGGGTTCTGGTATCCCTCGGTGCGCGTGCACGAAGGCAACGACCAAGGTTTACCTCCTTTACTGCTGAGTCCACAGACAGTGTTCGACCAACGCGTGGAGCCCTGCGAACGTCAGGGGTAAATTCAGCAAACAGTTTTAGCACCAAGGAGAAAGATTGGACACCACAACAAGACAACATAAAATCTACACTAGGAAGAGAGAAAAAACAACAACAACAACCTAACACAGACATTAATAACACTTCTGCCTCCGGAAACATTACCTTAGAACAGCCAACATACAACTCCATCACTATTTCCACCACAACCACCACCACCACCACCACAGAGAAGCCAAACGGTCCGGTACGCATTCGACCAATCACACGTTTCCGTCCAATCCCACGTCGACGTCCTGGATCATTATCAAGACAGCGGGGTACCAGAAAATTCCGCCAAAATGTCTCACTTTACCTCTCCGACAACAAAGAACAAACCTCAACCAGTGACGAAAACACTGACAGCACTACCGATGGTGATCTTGCCCAGGCAGAACCGGGACCACAAGAGGAACAGGAAGAGGGGGAGAAGAAGGAGGAGGAGGTAGCAGTAGATGAGAGCTCAGGAGAGGAGGGTACACATGAAGAGTCTGACCACCAGCAGTAAGTATGACAAACACGACATGACTGTGACCACGACGACCACTGAAGGTAGGAAGGACGGTATAGTTGGGTAAACCACATGTGACTCTTCAAAGCAAGCAGACCCTACAGAATATACAATACACCTTGCACAACAAACATTGTATTTAAGATATTTAAGTTTAGAAAGAAACATATACAACAGAACTGAGACTTAACATTTTGCATTTTTATTCAAAGCGTGCCAACTGTTCATCTCATGCCCAGTTAGGAAAGCTTTGAATAATGTAAAGTGCTTCCCCTTGGCTAATGTTCGAGTTTCTGTTTGTCATGTTTCATTTCAACACATCTTCTGGGTACAACTCGTGAATAGCAAGAGTAAACTGAACTGGTATTATGTAGACTTTTAGCTCTCATTAAGGGGGTGCGGGAATAGGGGGGGTGCGAGGGGTGCGGGAATAAGGGGGACAGGCTTGGGGTGGGTAGAAAGCCTGTCCCCTATTTTCGCACCTCTCTAACCCCCACCCCCTCCTTAGCCTGTCCCCCTACTCCCGCATCCCCCCCCAAAAAAACCGACCCCACTACCCCCCCCCCCCCCACAAGCCTGTCCCCCTATTCCCGCACCCTCTTAACTAACACCAGATAAGAGTATGTATAGACAAACAGAAATGTATAATTATATGTGGCAGAAAATGTAGTGTGGAACTAAATTGTTTTCCTTTGCCTTGTAGCTCGACGAGTGGTTCTGGGAAGTCTTTGTCTGGTGGATCCTCATCTCAACGGAACAACAACGGCTTCGTCTTCCCTCAGAGGCGCGACTCGTTCCTGCCCTTTGGAACTCGCCTCTCAAACCAGAGACGAAAAGCCCCCCTTACTAACCCCTCCATTGGTAATTAATTAACCTGCTTTTAATTAAGATCGGTGTGCACGCCTGACCTACCCTGACCTACCTGCTTGCTTGCTTGCTGGCTGGCTTGTTTGTTTGTTTGATGTCCTGTACAAGTAGCGGACAAAAGTTTCATCTCTCCTCCTGTCCATCCATTCACTCACTACCTTTAAGTTTAATTCATCTTGTATACCTGAGGGGAACAAGAAATAATTGTGATGAAACAAATAATGGTAAATGTAACTGCTGATTTTAGTTACATTTTTAAGACATACATACTAAGATCTTTTTGGACTGACAGGATAAACGTACTGTACTGTATATTCACCTTCGTAATTACAGCAAATAATTAATCTTTGAGACATAATAGGACGAGTGAGGCATAATTTTTGTTCCGCGAATGTCTGTCTGTTTCCTTAAAAAAAAAACAAGTACTAATACCTGACCAAACTATAAATGGGTGAATGGAGTGACTGATGCTTACTTACTGACACCAGCGACCCTCTTACAGGCGACCCCTCCATCATAACCTCTAGCCCGTCCCCGTCCCTCCCCTCGACGCTCCCCACTAACACCCGGGACAAGACCTCCATCCCTCCACCACCCCAGGCTGAGACTACCACCACCACCACTACTCCCCAACCTCCTGTACTCTCCATCTCCCCATCACCACCATCACCACCATTGTTTGTGACACCTACACCCCAGCTCTCCTCCACCACGGACTCCACCAGGTTGTCGTCTCAGAACTCTGCCTTTTCTACCCCAACAAAACCACAACAACAAGTGCAGGAGAGTGGGAATGTTGAAGGTCGAGGCAAAGCTTTGTCCTCCTCTTCCTCCTCTGCCACACCAGCCCCATTCAAGATGTTGTCGGTGGTTGCTCCAACAAAGGTGGTGCCTCCCCTGGGTATTCCTATGGTGGTGGCCCCTGTCCGTCCCGCCTCCAGCCAGCTTCCCTCACCAGGTCCCGTAGCTAAACCCTATCAGTACCTCATACCCCCAGCAATCAGCTTCGACCCTGTACCCACCCAACCCCCACGCCTTCAGCAGGTCATCCCACTCCAGGTCTTGACTAATAACATAAATGAAATGCAGAGGAATATGGTGACTTCCCTACAACCTTTGCAGACCCAGTCAAGCCGTTCCAGCTCCAATAGTAACACCAGTAATAGTAGTAAGAGCAGCAGCAGCAGCAGCAGCAGCAGCAGCAGCAGGACTAGCATCTTACAACGATATAATCAGTCAGGAGTGAACAAGCAGGTATCAGAGTCACGCAGGACAAGCAACACTCAGCAAGAAAAAAATTCAGATTCTTCTTCCTTCTCGTCAAGTATGAGGGACATCCCTGCCCCAGCGGCTGGTCGCGGCTCCAGACCTCGTCCCTCTCTGCTTCCCTTACAGTCTTTAAAGTCATCATCTACCTCCTCTGTCAATAACAATGCCCAACAACAAGTGTCGTCAGGGAAGACGTCGTTCATTATTACCCAACGTGGTGATGGACGTGGACGGCAGCTACTATCACCCAACCGTCAGACCACTCTTCCTACCCCTCGTAACTCTAACACACGACCCATCTCAAGGGTAGTACAGTCGCCTGTGTCTGATGAATACATCAAGTCTTTCCCTGAAGTAGCAGCACCAGAAGGCTTCCCTGGAGAAGACCCCGAGAAGGACACCATTAGAGAAGCCATCTTTGAGCTTCAACGCATCAATTAATCTCGTCCTTTTACTGCCTTTGTACATAACCACTATTTATCTCCTCACCTTGACTCCGTTTCTATGCTCCTTGGGTCTATACCTTTACCAACCAAGAAGTATTGTATAGTCTCCTCCACATCCTTACATCATAGGTGTAAGGATGAAGGATGATTTATATTTGTGCATGTATTAACCATCCTAAGATGGAAGTTCTTGATAAGCAGCTGCAATGCATAATTGATTTCCTGTGAATGTACACAACTATTTAGTGGAGGTGACTGTACAGTACATACTGTACTTGGCTGTAAATTGAGTACAGCTTCTCATATTTCAGGGAAATTGTTGTGATAGTTTCTCTGTGAAGCATCAATATATTTCCCCCCAAATACCTTTCTTCCACCATTACTGTATAATTTACACGAGGCTGCCGCGGCCATAAAGTCACTGAGACACTCACTTGTAAATCTTCGCTCAACCAAAATAATGTACCGGTATTTAGTGTTCTTATGAATTTAGATTATTTATAGTTATTTTTGGTTTCTTCAGCTAGTGAAATGAAGAAAATCAAAAGACTGTGTATAATAATAATACATTTTACCATATGTTAGAAATACTCGACACGAAGCTCAGACAGCGAGGGAACACAACACAACACAACACTTTATAATTAAGGGATTATTACAGTACAGTGTTATAGTATAGTAAGCCTGGAGACACTGATACCTCCAAACTATTCCAAGCAACAAAACAAAACACCATTATTTTTGTTCGTCTGGTCCTGTTTCCTTGCACACTTTGGAGGAATCAAGGCACTCCAATGTATCAAAAGTGTATTATTGTCCCCTTAATTAACTTCTTCAGTCTCATATCTTCATTAATGTAATCTATAAGGAAACCAACTCTTGTATAATTATAATATCAAAACTTTACTAAGGATTTCTGAGAACGTCTGGGCAAATTTCGTTACCAGAACAACTGATTATGATTAAAAAAAACACACACACTCACACATAGAAAGTTTATTATAGATTATCAGAACACACTCACACATAGAAAGTTTATTATAGATTATCAAAACACACTCACACATAGAAAATTTATTATAGATTATCAAAACACACTCACACATAGAAAGTTTATTATAGATTATCAAAACACACTCACACATAGAAAATTTATTATAGATTATCAAAACACACTCACACATAGAAAGTTTATTATAGATTATCAAAACACACTCACACATAGAAAGTTTATTATAGATTATCAGAACACACTCACACATAGAAAATTTATATAGATTATCAAAACACATTCACACATAGAAAGTTTATAGATTAATTATCAAAACGTTCGATGTGAGAGAAGGAAAAAATAAATGGATTCACAAGGAGGAAGAGCTTGTATACTGTATTGTATGTATGTGTGTTTGTGTTCCCTCCCAGTCTGTCTGTCAGCTTCATCTGCCATATAGGTGTGTCTGTCCGTCTTTGGGGTCCTCTCTACCTTATACCAGACTTATTATTATTATTATTGCTATTATTATTGTTATTATTAGTAGTACTGTAGTAGTATTATTGCTATTATTATTATTATTATTATTGTCATTATTGTCATTATTATTATTATTATTATTAGTAGTAGTAGTAGTATTGTTATTATTATTATTGCTATTATTATTATTATTATTATTATTATCATTATTATTATTATTATTATTATTATATTGCTATTTGTGAGCACGTGTTGTGATGGTATAAGAGGAACCAGATATACACACACACACACACACAGACAGACAGACAGACAGACACACCTCACCACTCACTCATATTAATTAATGTTAAGTTTACCACGGGCTGCAGGACAGACCGACTCTACCAATGTAACACAATCTTTTGTAATATAATAAAGTACAAAGTTACAGTTGTCCTTATTCTATTTCCTGGTGAGCTTTGTTGTTTAAGAGAGAGTGAGTGTGTGTGTGTATGTGTGTGAGAGAGAGAGTGAGTGTGAGTGAGTGAATACGTGTGTGTGAATGAGAGAGAGAATAAGTGTGACTGAGTGTATGTGTGTGTGTGTGTGTGTGTATGTGAATGAGAGAGAGAATACGTGTGTGTGTGTGAATGAATGAGAGAGAGAATACGTGTGTGTGTGAATGAGAGAGAGAGTGAGTGTGAGTGAGTGAATACGTTTGTGTGACTGAGTGTGAGAGAGTGAGAGAGAGAGAGTGAGTGTGAGTGAGTGAATACGTGTGTGTGACTGAGTGTATGTGTGTGTGTGTGTGAATGAGAGAGAATACGTGTGTGTGTGTGTGTGTGTGTGTGTGAATGAGAGAGAATACGTGTGTGTGTGTGTGTGTGTGTGAATGAATAAGAGACAGAATACTTGTGTGTGTAACTGAATGTATGTGTGTGTGTGAATGAGAGAGAGAATACGTGTGTGTGTAACTGAATGTGTATGTATGTGTGTGTGTGTGTGTATGTGAATGAGAGAGAATACGTGTGTGTGTGTGAATGAGAGAGAATACGTGTGTGTGTGTGTGTGTGTGTGTGAATGAGAGAGAATACGTGTGTGTGTGTGTGAATGAGAGAGAATACGTGTGTGTGTGTGTGAATTAGAGAGAATACGTATGTGTGTGTGTGTGTGTGTGTGAATGAGAGAGAATACGTGTGTGTGTGTGTGTGTGTGTGAATGAGAGAGAATACGTGTGTGTGTGTGAATGAGAGAGAGAATACGTGTGTGTGTGTGAATGAGAGAGAGAATACGTGTGTGTGTGTGTGTGTGTGTGAATGAGAGAGAATACGTGTGTGTGTGTGTGTGTGTGTGAATGAGAGAGAATACGTGTGTGTGTGTGAATGAGAGAGAATACGTGTGTGTGTGTGTGAATGAGAGAGAATACGTGTGTGTGTGTGTGTGTGTGTGTGTGTGTGAATGAGAGAGAATACGTGTGTGTGTGTGTGTGAATGAATGAGAGAGAGAAAACGTGTGTGTGTAACTGAATGTGTATGTATGTGTGTGTGTGTGTGTGTATGTGAATGAGAGAGAGAATACGTGTGTGTGTGAATGAGAGAGAGAATACTTGTGAGTGTGACTGAGTGTATGAGAGAGAGAATACGTGTGTGTGTGAATGAGAGAGAATACGTGTGTGTGACTGAATGTATGTGTGTGTGTGTGTGTGAGAGAGAATACATATGTGACTGAGTGTGTGTGTGTGAATGAGAGAGAGAATACGTGTGTGTGTAACTGAATATATGTGTGTGTGTGAATGAGAGAGAGAATACGTGTGTGTGACTGTGTGTGTGTGTGTGTGTTATTACCCTTGACTGACTGAACCCCTTCCTCTCTGGGGATGACGGAAGCTGGTCGTTGAACCTCCCCGGATGATGCCACCACTCCGACGACCTTTGACGATGTATGGCTTCCTCTTACTCTTACCTAACTCTCTCCCCTTACCTCCCTCTCCCCTCTTACCTCTCTCCCCTCTTACCTATAACAATAACCCAAATCCTCAATCACTTCTATGTCCAATACAAAAGGGAAATAAATGAAGTGTGATTATAACTTTATATATATATATATATGTTTTTTTTTTTATATACACGTGACTCTTGCGAGGCCCCGAGATTATTGGGTGTCACATTAGTAGATGAGACAGTGTAGCTTCGTGGTGATGATGTTGTTGGTACCGTAGCTTCTCTTCTGTCCCACTATATAGATGACAACACCTTATTTATACACGTCACTATACAGCAGAAAAGAGGAATCACCTACACACACACACACACACACACACACACACACTAGATGAGACAGTGGAGCTTCATGGTGGTGGTGATGTTGGTACCGTAGCTTCTCTTCTGTCCCACTAGATGACCCACACCTTATTTATACAATTCACTATACAGGAGACAAGTGGAGTCACACACACACACACACTAGATGAGACAGTGGAGCTTCATGGTGGGTGATGTTGTTGGTACCGTAGCTTCTCTTCTGTCCCACTAGATGACCCACACCTTATTTATACACGTCACTATACAGGAGACAAGAGGAGTCACACACACACACACACACACAGACACACTAGATGAGACAGTGGAGCTTCATGGCGGTGATGTTGTTGGTACCGTAGCTTCTCTTCTGTCCCACTAGATGACAACACCTTATTTATACACGTCACTATACAGGAGACAAGAGGAGTCACACACACACACACACACACAGACACACTAGATGAGACAGTGGAGCTTCATGGTGGTGGTGATGTTGGTACCGTAGCTTCTCTTCTGTCCCACTAGATGACCCACACCTTATTTATACACGTCACTATACAGGAGACAAGAGGAGTCACACACAAACACACACACACTAGATGAGACAGTGGAGCTTCATGGTGGGTGATGTTGCTGGTACCGTAGCTTCTCTTCTGTCCCACTATATAGATGACAACACCTTATTTATACACTGTCACTATCTATTCTATACAAACCTCAATATTGTCATGTGGGAAGAGGAAATGACGAGAGGAAACGCATGCACTAAATGGAAAGAGAACATACATACATATAGGTGAATGACCATGGAAGGGGGAGGAGGGGGTAGGGGGAGGGGAGGGAAGGGAAAGAATGGTGGAGTGGACTGTGTAAGGGGGGGGGAGGGGTGCCACTGTCGATAAATGGAAGTACAGCCACGTGATATAGTCTTGAAACACCTTAGCCTCAAGTACCCTCGAAAAATGCATGCAAATAAACTTTAGCTGTTGGTGTCTATTTTCCGTTCTATATATCCATTTTTTAATTTATTATTCTTATCATCATTACTATTGTTATTTTTATTTTATTTTATTTTATTTTATTTATTTATTATGGAGAGGGGTGAGGGTTGTAAGGTTCTAATTCAGATGGCTAAGTTACATTCATATTAAATTTTCACATTTTATTCATTTTTCAGAAAATAACCAACGCTGTAAAATTGTCAAAACAACATGCAGTGTCAGAAATATGGCAGATACATATATGTTTGTTTATATATTCTGGTTATTATAGTTTCACGGGTTCAGGAAGGGATGTGCGTGTGACTGGTAGCAGTAATTATATGTATGTATTGTCAGGCTATGTTATTGTAAAGCGAGTGACAGCATGTATGTGTGTGAGAGAGAGAGTGAGAGAGTGAGAGAGAGAGGTGGTGGTGGTGAATGTGTGTCATTGTTGCCACCATTCCACCCCTTCCCCACCAACGTGTCAAACGGCGTAAAAGGACGTGTGTATAACAGGATGAGTGACTTAATGGTGGCATTGACCGCGTGGTGGAGGGAGTGTCAGTGTCAGTGTGTGTTGAGATCACGCTAGCTACACAGCCTCACCCCACGTCCGCCATGCTGTCCTTCTTTCGGCGGCGTCGGCTGTGTCTAGGCATGGGTGTTGTGATGTGTATGGTGGTGGGGATGGTGGTGTGGGGTGTGAGGTCATTCCCTCGGGTAACCCCTGCAGTGTTTGTGGTGACGCCTCGACGCTTCCAACCCCGGGTACAGGAGGAACTTACAACACAGCCTGGTACTGAGGCTCCTCCTGAGCGGCTGTGGCATCTTGATCTCAAAGGTGGAGCTCCTAAGGTAGCCATTGTGGAGAGTCTGATGGCCCTGGCAGCGAGGGCAGGAGCCACGGGGGTTCTTGTGGAATGGGAGGACATGTTTCCTTACACGGGACCACTGACCAACCTCTCCGCCCACAACGCCTACAGTATGGTGGAAGTGAAAAGAATTGTAGCTGCAGCAGAATCTGTGGGGTTACAGTTAATTCATCTCATGCAGAGTTTGGGTCACCTTGAATATGTCCTCAAGTTACCACAGTGGACTGAGTTACGTGAAGGTGAGGGACCCAGTGAGGCCTGTCCATCCAACCCTCACACCTCACTCCTCATTATGCAGGCCCTGGAGCAGCTACTGGCAGTTGCTCCCGCCACTCACGTTCATATTGGTGCTGACGAAGTGTACACATTGGGGAAGTGTCAGCTCTGTAAGGCACGGGAACTACCTCCACTACAGTTGTATGTAGACTACCTGGTGATGGTGGCAAAGAAGGTGAAGGAGAGATGGGGTGTACGGGTGTTGGTGTGGGATGACATGTTGCGTCACGCCCCCATCCATACCCTACGCTCTCTTGCCCCCCTGGTGGAGCCAGTGGTGTGGGCGTACGGTCCTGACGTTACTAAACTGGTGCCTCCTTACATCCTCAGGTCCTACGCCACCATCTTCCCCAGAGTGTGGTTGGCACCAGCCTTCAAAGGTGCTAATGGACCACGGGCTATCATGCCTGACGCTGGCCGACATGCTGCCAATACATTGGCCTGGGTGGAAGTGGGACAGAGGCTGAAACAATACTCTGGTCTTGGTGTAGCAGGGATGGTAATCACTGGATGGTCCCGTTATGATCACTTTGCTGTTCTCTGTGAGCTCTTGCCTCCCTCCACACCTTCGTTGGTTCTCACATTGCTGGTGGCCTCCCGTGGATTTCTCACACCCGCCGTGTTACGTGATACCCATGCCTTACTGGAGTGTCCACCTCATGTAATAGTCCAACCATCTCGTGACCCACTCCTCTGGTCTACACGTGACTGTTCCTTCCCTGGTGCTAACGTGGCCACCTTCCTGCACCGCTACGCTCGCCTGCGGAGGGACGTACGGCAGCTGCGACGGCAGGTGGATGAAGTGAGTGGTTGGCTGACACCTTATAATGTCCGTCACAACTTTTCGTCTCCCTCCAGGGTGCGTGAAGGAACTAGTGAACTGGAATCCCTGATGGCTGCATTGAGGGATTTAGAGGATGAGGTGGAGGCAGTATTAACACAGTACCTTAACCCTTCCACGGTGACTGAATGGCGAGAACAACATCTGACACCACTCAACCTTACCTTAACCTCCCTCAGCCACATGACCCACGGCCTCCTTGCCCGTACCACCTGGCCACGCCGTCCTCTGGAGTGGCATCCACCCTTCCATACCATGCCCCCTCCACCACCACCACCTCCTCCAGCCTGAATATGTTGTGAACACAATATTAATTAGTGTGGAATGAAATATGTGATAATTCTTCAATGACCAAAGAACTGAAACAAAGAACCAAAGAAACTATTGCCGTATTAAGAAACCTCCTCAAAATTTGAACTCGATGCATTGATAATGGGAATCTTCCCCATTACTATTCTGACACTTGTCCTTCAGGATTCGGGAAATGAACCATTCCAAGTGAATAAGACACATCGTTCATAATTAACTGAGTCTGAGCAAATGTGAAACCAAATAATACTGAATTGTTGAAGTACAAAACAATAGATGGACGTGGGATGTGTGTCAATGAAACCTGACTATACCTGACTCCTGAGTGTATTATTGTTGTTGTTGGTTGATTACAGAGTTACAATCACGAGCCACAATAAGTATCCAGATCTGTATATAGATATCACTCATCATAACAAGTGACAAATTCGTATCATGTTCAGTGTAATGAGATTTTTTTTTATACGCTACAGAGGCAGATAAAATGTACAGTTGTGTATAATTATTGTAGCTTGTTATAACACCCCCTTGCTTGCTTGAAGTTGTAATTAATTAAACCAAAGGGAATCACACAAGTAAAGTATTAACATGGCTCAAACCCTATCTATATTATAGGATATACAGATGGCTCTTTGTATGTTTGTGTGTGTGTGTGTGTGTGTGTGTTATAAAATGTCAGATGTTATACAGTAGTCAAAAGTTATCAACCAAGAGTATTGCTGTTAAATGTTTATGGCATATATACTTGGACCAGATATTTTGTTTTTATTTATTTGAACATCAGCAGCAATAGTATTTTCCTCGACCAGTAATAAATGATCTGATAACATTTAAAATAAAATAAATATGTACAGTGTAATGTATATATCTGTGACGTTAACCAAACAATAGTAAACAATAGATGGAGTTCTGTGTTGTGGATAATTATTTAGAAGAGCTACTGACTCCTTCAAAGTTACAAATTATGTCAACACAAAACATAGGGCCGTATGTATGCAAGAAAGTCCGTGGTGTTGACGATAGATGGCATGGTACCGATACGATGGCTCTGTTATTGTTATTGGTCTATGGAGTTTGTCTTACCAGTACCACACCATCGTATACACCATGAATTATGTGTTCTTGAATATGGTCCATAATGTTATTCTTTATATTTATTTATGTTCTGTTTTGTGGTATTTTTTGAAGGGTTCTGATGACAAAATAATCAATATGCATTTTGTACTCCAACCAAACAATAAAATATCATGTTGGTCTCCCAGTTATGTTTTATTATCCTTGGTGTTTGTTTTCTTTATGGTAGTGCTTCAGATTAGTAGATGTTAGAACCTCTGAGTTTTAATTAAGCTGACGTCAGTTTGGAATTTAGTTAACCAGTCAGTCAGTTAGTCAGTCAGCCAATCAGTTAACCATCCATCTAGCCAGTCAGTCAGTCAATCAGTTAACCAGTCAGTCAATCAGTTAACCATCCATCCAGCCAGTCAGTCAGTCAATCAGTTAACCAGTCAGTCAATCAGTTAACCAGTCAGTCAGTCAGTCAGTTAACCAGCCCACTCCAACCTACACATTTATAATACTCGACAAATTCTACAGGTGCCAATAACATTCTACTTTGCACACTTTCCTTCCTTGATATAAAGCAAAGATTCTAGTACTCCTTGTGTAAAGTGAGAGCCACAGAGTATAGGGTAAGAGCATAGAGAGTTTTATAAGGGTAAGGTACTGCTGTATAACACTGAAAATATATACAAGGGAACTGCTTTATAAATTCCCCACTCTGTATTAATTCTTAGTGTAAAATATGGTATAAAAAGACATGTAACACTTGCTGATGTGCAATTAAGCTCTAAGAGATACTAAGAAAGATCATTATAAAAAATTGGAAACTTTATAATATAAGAACTACAGACAATAACTTAGCAAGCTTGTTATATTGGGAATGAAATCAAACAAAGAAGAATCGTAATAATGCACTATACACAAGCATACTAAAAAAAAAAAAAAAAAAAAAAAAAAAAAATTCTAAATATTAATAACTCAATCACATACTTTGGGGGGGGGTTAGGGGGGTGCGGGAATAGGGGGACAGGCTTGGGCTGGGTAGAAAGCCTGTCCCCTATTCCTGCACCCCCCTAACCGCCCCCCCAAAGCCTGTCCCCCTACTCCCGCACCCCCCCCAAGCCTGTCCCCTACTCCCGCACCCCCCTAACCCCCCCCACCAAGCCTGTCCCCCTACTCCCCCCCAAGCCTGCCCCCTACTCCCGCACCCCCCTAACCCCCCCCCCACCAAGCCTGTCCCCCTATTCCCGCACCCCCTTAAGTTAATATTGGTCAGCATACTGTACTATCCCTTTCCTCTGTTGTATAACCTATGAAAAAACAATACAATAAACTTTTGAAGACAGTGGGTGGATTCCACAGTGGTTCGTAGTGCCCGGTGACGGTAGTGGTTTGTAGGCAAGCAAACGAAAGAATATTATTAGCCGTGTAAATGACTTATGGGTGAATAATTATTTAATGAATTGGGTGAGTAAACTATACAGTGATCATCATTATCTAACTGTTGGATAGATTTTGTGAATGTGATTACTCTGCTTTTGGAAAATAATGAAGCCTTACAAGTGTGGTTAGTTGGTTGGGGAGCTAACAAACCGGTATCCGGTCATTTCGCCCACATGCCATTTCGCCACACTATGGAGTCATTTCGCCCACAGGTCATTTCGCCCACACTGTGGAGTCATTTCGCCCACACTGTTAAGTCATTTCGCCCACACACACACACACACACACACATCCGTTTTTGTTATTGACTGGACATGTAATTTTCTAACTTTCTAAGTGTGTGTTTGTTTGTTTCACCTGGTCTTGATCACGTCCTGGACACATGCTCACCAACTGTTACCCTCCCGGAATGAGCTCAGAGCTCGTAGTGACCGATCTTTGGGTAAGGCTGGAACCTTTTTCCACACACCGGAATAGTGAGGTCACAACTCCTCGACTTACGTCCCGTACCTATTCTCTGCTAGGTGAACAGGGGTTACACATTTAAGGAAACAATCCCAAATTGTGTGTGTGTGTGTGTGTGTGTGTTGATGGTTCATTGGTTCATTGGCCAATGGAACTAGAGGAATCACTTGACGACCCAGCCATACATAATAATGAACTGCAGCCAGAAAGTGAAATTATATTCCAGCTCTTTGAGAAAGAAAATTTGTAAAGAACAACGTGTTGCACAACCATTCACCATCAACTGGCTCTGATATATGTATGTATGTATGTATGTCACACTAGAATAATATGTATGTATGTCACACTAGAGTAATATGTATGTATGTATGAATGTCACACTAGAATAATATGTATGTATGTCACACTAGAGTAATATGTATGTATGTATGAATGTCACACTAGAGTAATATGTATGTATGTCACACTAGAGTAATATGTATGTATGTATGTATGTCACACTAGAATAATATGTATGTATGTCACACTAGAGTAATATGTATGTATGGATGTATGTATATATGTCACACTAGAATAATATGTATGTATGTCACACTAGAGTAATATGTATGTATGTATGAATGTCACACTAGAGTAATATGTATGTATGTAAGGTAAGTGGAGGGAGAGGGAGACAGATTACAGTTATATATATTTGTCTTGTTTAATAAACCAGTTTAAGTTTAAATTCTTTGCATAATTTTCCGTATGGACATTATCTTAGCCTTGTTAATTGATTTAACAAAACCTGCATAACTAGATAACAAGATACAATGCTTTACGAATCAGGGAAATGTCAATAACTGTGGATAGAAACATACTATACAAGTACGTACGGGAGTTCAAAGCGCGCGCCAAAGGGCATTCCAAGATGGCCGCCGAGCAGGCTGGCTGGCGACACTCCTCCCCTATCTAATAACACAGGGTCGATCGCTCTATGTGTATAGCTCTGTGAATTCAACAAACCAATAATAACACTGTGGAATCAATTTTTTTTTATATTATCTCATTTTTTTTTTTTTTTTTAGTAAACTTCTTTACTAAAACTTCTTTTAAAATGAATAAATTACCTAAATTGCGATGCGATGTAAGTCGGGGAAATTTCACCTTTCCAACGGTTTTCCCCTTATTTTTTTTCTTATTTTTTAGTCTTTTCACTTAGTTTTCAATACGATTTCTAAATTTCACCTTTCCAACGGTTTTCCCCTTATCTTTTTTCTTCTTCTTTAGTCTTTTCACTTATTAGTTTTCAATCTGATTTCTAATAGGTGTGAGGGGAGGGACCGTTGAAAAGTTATCATTTCTGTAAACAATCACCATCAGCTGAGTGTTGTGACTTTTCCCGCCATCATTAATTCTGACTGTCGCCTCTCTTATTATCGGATATTCTTTATTATTTTAACCAAGATATAATGACTCTCTCGGCAAGGATTAGGATGAAAATGAAAGGGATGAAGGCCAATCCTAAGATTAAATGGCTGGGTGAATCACTTTTACCAACGAGGAAGGATAGATTACGTAGTGATGTGATGTTTTACGGGTATGTTTATATTTATTTATGTTTTGAATTATACATTAGATAAATAGTTTAAGGGACCTAACCTGGGCAAACTACCGGGATATAATATAACCGGTGTAAACTATCAAAGTAACCGGGGCAAATTGAAATAATGAAAATATTTTAATTGTAGTGAAAACAAAATAAAGCCAGTCTCCTCACCCGATTATCACTATAGATTATCACTATAAGCCTGGTTCACCACAAACAGACTTAAAATAGCACCCACCAAGTCAACTGTCACCCTTCTCACCAACTGGAACGCAGAACACCGCTACACACCACACCTCACCATAAACAACACACCTATACCACACACACACACCCAAAATACTTGGCATAACATACAATACATCCATGACATTCAAACAACATATTACGACCATCAAAAACAAATGCATGCAAAGACTTAAAGCCCTCAGATCACTTGCCAGCACAACATTCGGACACAACAAGGAAACCACAACCCCAGTATACAAACAATATATTCGATCAGTGATGGATTATGCAAGCCCTGCCTGGGCTTCAAACCTCCTGGAGACTCATCACAACACCCTTCAAACCATACAGAACAGAGCCCTAAAGACAATCACAGGCTACACAGCTACCACACCTACAGACCACCTACACTATGAAACCAAAGTCCTCAAAATCAAGGATCACCTTGACATGAGAGGCACACAAACACTTGCTGCTGCAGCCTCCACAAACCCACACCATCCACTACACTACATGGCAGAACACCCACACATGCCAAGGAACATCAAAACAACACCCAGTACATGATACCATACACAAATACTATCATCTCTTACACCCTGTCCACCCCAAACCAATCTCCAGAAACACATCCATACTCAAATCACTCATCAATCCATCCAAACACTCAAAAACAACACTCAGCTGCATGCACGACCTCCTGACATCCACCCATCCGAATCCTCCCTTCCCCGTGAGGACAGAGTCCACCTGGCCAGGCTGCGGTGTGGCCACCACCCGGCCCTTCTGACATATCAGAAGAGGCTGGATGGAGCCATTGCGAATGCCTGTCCGGGATGCAACACAGCACCCCATTCTATTAAACACATTATTGAAGACTGCAACGCACACAACCACACTCGCCAACAACACAACATACACTCTCTGAGGACACTGTGGGAAAGCCCGGTTCAGGCCATGACCTTCCTCAGGAGCTCGGGGCTGCTCGGCCAGACAGCTTGAGGAACTTCAACAACAACAACGATAGGAAGTGTATTATAAAGGCAGAACCATAGTGAAATGTGTATTTTCCACCACCCATAACTGATCCTGTGTTAAATAGATAGTGCTAAGTTAAATTTTATCATCATATATATATCATGGGTCGACTGTATAATATTAGGTTACTATTTGTGGCCTGTACCTTTTTTTTTTTATGTGCTTGATTTGAGTTGCATTGTTGAATTTATTTATTGCAGGGGATTTTGTTTAGGAGATATTCCCGTGTACGAGAACGACTGTGTTTACATACGCAATGCAGACTCATCCAATCCCGACTCCCCAGATGGCTGTGATATTGCTAAGGTCCTACGCTGCTATGATAATGGTAAGACAGATGCTTACTTTATAATTATATACTTTGATATTAATTGATATAAGCTTGTTGAGGTTAATATTAGGATTCTGATAACCCATAAATTATGACCCATCATCCAAAATATGGTAATTATATATTTTAAGGGGGTGCGGGAGTAGGTGACAGGCTTGGGGGGGGGGGTGCGGGAATAAGGGGACAGGCTTGGGGTGGGTAGAAAGCCTGTAACCTATTCCCACACACCCCTAACCCCCACCCCCAAGCCTGTCCCCCTACTCCCGCACCCCCTTTAATAACTTGGTAGTCTATGCTAATTAACTATAGCTACTTTGTGCTTCTTTTACAGGTCAAAAACGTGACAATAATCGTATCGTGGTTCAGTGGTACTCCAGAATTGGGGACATTAGAAAGATCCATCGGAATATTCCAGACAGTATGTGGCTAATATTCAAGATTCTTTTACTGTTGTGCTAGATTGATCAAAAGTTTCTGATAGAGTGTGGCACAAAGCTTTTAATTTCCAAGCTGCCCCCATCCAATTTTTATTCTTCTTTCAGCACTCTTATTGCTAATTTCCTTACAGTCTGCCTTGTATTTGCTGTTGTAGACATTATTTTATGGGACTTATAAGCTGTACTTAGCTTTAGCTTGACTGCACTTGGACTACCAGTACACAGTCCAGTTCTGGTGCCTATTTTACTGAATGGATATCAGTTTATTAGAGAGCATGCAGAGAAGGAAGACTAAATGATTCATACATAACCTTAGAAATATCCCATTTGAAGATAGACTTAAAAAGCTGAACCTGCACTCACTTGAAAGACACAGAGTGAGAGGTGATATGATTGAAGTATTTAAATGGATGAAAGGGTTTAACTTAGGAGACTTAAGCAAGATATTAAGAGTAAGTTGCCAAGATAGAATACACTCAAATGGATTCAAACTAGAGAAATGCCGTTTTAGACATGAAATAGGAAAATATTGGTTTGGGAATAGAGTAATGGATGAGTGGAACAAGCTTCCAAGAGAAGTAATCAATGCAAAAACACTTAATGGCTCTAAAAATAGGTTAGACAGATACATGGACTCAATGGCTCTAAAAATAGGTTAGACAGATACATGGACTCAAAGGGATGTGTTTCCTGTATTCTTATGATGCATCCTTAGTGATCTAAACAAAGGTAGCTCAGTTTGGGGACTCCTACAAACTGGACGGGGCAAAATAAGATGATACTGATGTATGTTATAATGTACGGTACTTATAATTGGCAGATACAGTAAGCTGCAAAATATATATAGATAGGCTACCTCTAGGTTGATAGTGAGTTATACATTTGCTAATCCTTATTAATGAATTTCAGATGCTCCTCCTCTTGATATGAACTTGGATTTGGTGAAGGAGGAGAGGGCCTTTGATTCAGATGTGGATGCTGAAAGTATTCTGGCTCTGTGTCATGTGAGTTGGAACTACAGTATTACAATGTCTCAGACTTTATGTTACATTTAATGAGAAGTTGTACATTTTCAAGTGTACAAGGACTGATAGGAGGAAAGATACTGTAATATATGATTGTATGAATAGGTTTATGTATACTAAACGATGATTACTTTACAGGTAATGGATATACCCTACGACCAGTCTCCACTGGAAGTAAAGAAACCTTCCAATCTTTTGGAAAGATTGTATATTTGTCGGTTCAGATACACTGGGAAGGGAGCTTACCTGATGCCCCTGAAGGAAGAGGTTACTGAAGTTTCCAGGTAGGTTGATATTTAATGTGAAAGATAACAAGAAGGGTAATATAGGTTACCAAAATGCTTGCAGAGAATATTGTAGAAATGTCAGGTCAATTGAGATATCATACTTTGAAAGTGGGAAGTATGCAAGAGGTGCTTCATTCACAGTGGTTAATATGGTTGCCTTTCAAACTAGAAGTCCTTGAGTTTGTACTGATGCTTGGTAGTGAGTTTGTTCCTCCTTCCTGTCTCCCAAGGGCTGTGAGTGAATTGTCCCCTTGCAGTAGGACACAGTATAAAAACCTATTTCTATGGCTTCAACTTTAACCAGGCCCTAGAAGGGAGTGTAATATTAACACTATGGATGGATGGAGTTGTAATAGGTATACAGAATTATATTTGATTGGTTAATCTTGGTTGATATGTGTGTTTTAATTAACAGAGAACTTATGTATCCCCAGACACACTTCAGCACGTCGTTCCTTGGTCAATCATCTGACCAACCTTTCTTCCCCTGCCCAGTCACCAAAAAGAGGTCGAGGCAGGCCTAGAAAAATACAAGAGAAAGAGAATACACCAAGATCTGCCAAGAGGAATGCAAATAGGATGATGAAAGAAGTAATATGGGTGAGCAGTGATGAAAATGATAGTGAAGAAGAAGAAAAATTAGCCAGCCCACTAAGAGGTAAGAGTGAACTGTACAGTACATCTAAATGACATAAATGAAGTTGGTAGGTGCAAAGTTTATCATTTTTATCATATTTGGCAACAAAGATCATGTTACTGAAAATATAATTCTTAAACATAGGGAGTTATTTTTAAATTTATTTTCTTTGTTTTCCTTTGAGATGTCAAAGTTATGGATAGATAGATAACCTTAACTTGCTGCAACAAATTATTGCACACACACTTCATTACAGTATGTGATAATTGAGAAGGTTATATGGTGCTGCAGTCATCATTCTTGTTTTTCTGTTTGTCACTGGTCATGGGGAAGGAAATGGGAAAAATATTAACCATACCGGTATATAATAATTTATGTCAGTTTGGGGGAGTTGACCTTTCCAGAAATTATATACAGTAGTTTGTTTGGTAGCAGCAGAGATGAGAGTACAGTACAGTACAGTACTGTACTGTACTGTAAAGAGAATTCTTGAACTAAGAGGGTTCATTTTACTAGGTACATTATCATAATAGTATGTTAATAGATTCCTTTGTTCATCCAGAGAAGATGAGACATAACCTGGTTAATAAGAAGTCACCACTGCTAGACAAAACTCGTGGGATCCTACAGAGTAAAGTCCAGAACTCAAAGCGGAAGGCAGAATCAGATGTAGATGATGAAGCAATTCCAAGAAAGAAATTCCGTATTGAAGATCACCAAGAATGCTCTCTTTCACCACTACCCAATAAATCCACGCCTAATAAAAAATTTGAGCTTAAAAATTTTATTAAACAAACTCGACAGACACCTAAAGAAGAGGAGGCAGCGAGTGAAGAGGAAAAATCTCTTGTAATAAGTAATGATAATATGACTTCAGTTGAACGAAAGACTGGCTCGGGCCGCCGCCTAAAATTTATCTGCTACCGATCATTAAATGAAGGAAAGATTGACAAGAATGGAACTCCAACTGCACTGTCTCCAAGTGTGAAAAGTTCACGATCTAATCATGTATCATCAACAATAAAAAGAAACACGCCTGTAAAAAATGTAACTGGGAAGCCACAGAATATTACACAAGATCCAGATTCAGATTCTTCACCACAGAAAGTAAAGGCTATTACTGCTACAAAGAAGAAAATGTCCAAATCTAGAACCACGCCTTTGAAGGAGATTGGTAAAGTACGTGCCTTGAAAGATAATGAAATCAGTGACTTGTTGGGAAGTGACAGTGACAATGAAAGTGGGATTACAAGTGGTGAAGACGAAGAAGATACTGAAAGTGAACACACATTCAAAAAACAAAAAGCAAAACCACAATTGGATCAAGAAAAGACTGAATCCCGTAGCAGAATTCACTCACAAAATAATCTTACTGTTGCATCCACAAAAAGTACCCCAACAAAACTGTCACAAAATAAAAGCAAATTATTCCCAGGTATTGGTACAAGAGATCTAATATCTCCTCTCCTAGATGGTAGAACTCCAAAGAAAGTTAAAAAGACTAGAGAGGTCAAGGTTAAGTCCAAGAGCACAGTCAAGAAGAGGTTCAGGTGTGATGAATGTAATGAAACTTTTGCTAAACGTACTGAGTTGTTAGATCATGAAGAAGATCATGATGACTTTAAGCCTCTGCCAAGGACACCAGGAAGGTGATTATTAATTGCATGATGCTATCTTCATATTGACACTACTGTAGTTAATTCAAATTTGTGTTCAGAAAGCTGACTTTCAGCTCTGTATATAAATCATGCCAAATAAGAAAATGCATTTATTGATTAATTGAAGCAAAAGAAGGTTTTAAACAGATCTTAACATACTTTCTGCTCATTTTTCATTTGATTAACATCATTGTAATTGCTAAGAAATTGAGCAGTAATTCAGAATTTTGGTATGTGTTTCGTTCCACCAGAAAAAAGAAACAAAGCAAAGGCACTCCATCCTTGAAGACCAAAAAGAAATCATCAAGCCAGATAACCCTGGTGCCGACACGCAGTGATCCAGTGAGTCAGCCTGAGACAACCCTGGAACTGGCCAGGGCACGCCTCCATGTGTCAGCTGTACCTGACACTCTACCCTGCCGTGAGACACAGTTCCAGGATGTGTATTCCTTTGTAGAGGGCAAGCTCTTGGATGGCACAGGAGGATGCATGTAAGTATAGTATTGTAATTGTGTTGTTCTTAGGGAGGGATGTGTGATGGATGGGTAATTGTGTTGTTCTTAGGGAGGGGTGTGTGATGGATGGGTAATTGTGTTGTTCTTAGGGAGGGGTGTGTGATGGATGGGTAAATCATTGTGTTGTTCTTGGGGAGGAGTGAATGATGGACAGTACTGCAGGATAAATATGATTGCTAGTGCATTTTCGAAAGGAGGGCAAAGCAATGGATAGCAAGGGAAGGTTGATGTGAGTACAGTACAGTACTATAATTGTCTAGTAAGTAGGTACAGTAGTTGGGGTAGACAGCCCTGACCTTGGAGATGCTGTAATACTGTCATGGTGTTAGAATACTTATAGGATGATGGCCTTTCCCAACAACTTACAGTTTTCTCTTCTGCTAATAAACCTACATATTATGAAGATACATTATGAATACTGTCTGATGAAAGATGCTCATTACAGTTGTCCAATATTTGTATTGTCTTTTACATTCCTGATACATCGTACTGGGCGCTGAGGAACTTGATACAAGGAAAAGCCGAGCATCTTCCACCTGGGCTGTACCACAAATTCATATGCACATTGTATTATGTTAATTTTGTTCATTCTCCTAATGCTAGATGTAATATATTTGACTTATTAGGTACATCAGTGGAGTGCCAGGGACAGGAAAAACTGCCACAGTGAGAGAGGCAGTGAAGCTCTTGAGAGAGTGTAGCAAGGACAGTCACCTCCCTCCCTTCACCTTCCTGGAGATTAATGCCATGTCTCTGACTGAACCTCACCAGCTTTGGGTCCAGGTACACAAAATTATGTTAATGAATATGTCTACTGACTTGTTTCATTTTTACGGTATTTTAAGGGGATAATACACAGAGCAAATGATTCTTCCAAACTATTCCAAGCAACAGAACACCAATTATTTTATTCTTCTGGTCCTGTTTCCTGGCATACTTTGGAGGAATCAAGGCACTCCAATATACCAGAAGTGTGTTACCACCTTAAGAAAATCTGGTGTTATTGCTTGCTTTTTAGTAAAACTTATGTCAAAATTTTGTTATCATTGGGTGAGCTGTACTCTATTCACTGTAATCACATATATTTAATTTCTAATAACAGTCCAGTTTAAATGCATTGTTTTGTAGCTGCATGATGTTAATGTATTATTTACTCAAGTATGTAGTCATAATAATCAGAAGCCCTGATGAATAATATGAATCCATGAAGTAAACAGTCCATCTTTTACCTCCATATAGATTAAGATAATGTAAATTTTTCAACACAATATTGAAACATGGATGAAAATTTTGCCTAGTGTGACATATATAGTCTCTATCTTTTTTCTTTTATAATTGATTCATTGATTAATAAGCAAATTTCCTTACCCATTTTAGGTACTGAAATTGTTAACAGGAACTAAGGCCACAGCAGAACATGCCTCATCATTACTAGAAAAGAGGTTTAACACACCTGCACCTCGGAGAGAACCAACACTCCTCTTGGTTGACGAGCTGGACCTTCTGTGGACACGTAAACAGGTGAGTTATAAGTACACTCGTAATCCAAAATTTGTATCCAGGTCTTGTTGAAATTTCGAATCATTTGACATACTAGTGAACCAATTACAAACTTATCCTGTTTTATATTTGCTTGAGCTCGCTTAATACTCGATCAGGCTATTCGAAGCAAGCCTGGATGCATATTTTGGATTGCTAGTGTACAGTATATGATTATGTATACAGGTATATATATACCCCCAATGATAATGATGATCACATTCATTAATACTGATGAAAACTTTATCCATGAATATTTTTTGTTGGAGTTTTATAAATATTTGAGTCCTATACCGTATAAAGTTTCATTGAGATGTAATATTTCGTGATGTGACCAGCTTTACCCAAAATATTTATAATAGTAAAGTAGTGAAGGCAGGATTTATTTCAAGTATTACACCTCATTCCTAACTAACAGGATGTGATGTACAACCTGTTTGACTGGCCATCCCGTCCCTTCAGTAAATTAATAGTGGTTGCTATTGCTAACACCATGGACCTGCCTGAACGTGTGATGCTGACAAGAGTTTCATCACGCCTTGGTCTGACACGCATCACTTTCCAGCCTTATACACACACACAGCTACAGGTGAGTGGGACTTTGGTTAGGAATTTTTAGGTTAAGCTATGATATATATTTTTATTGAATGAATGTATTAGGGGAACAGCAGGTACACTCGTGATACATAATTTCTGACCAGAGTGTGAGGAGCAGAAAGCTTCGAATCGCCTGGTATTGCTCATTTCCCCACCCAGTACACCTATAGAGGCTGAGTTCGAATGCAGGGTATTTGTGTGTGTGTGGTGCCTGCCATTCGTCTCTGGTCAGAAATTATGTATCACGAGTGTACAATGGTTTAGAGACAAAGTGTGGGAAGTTGAAGTTGAGATGGTGGGAGTACCGGTATGTATAGAAGAGTGAGAAGTATATTGGGAAGAGGATGTTACAAGGCAGGAGGAGTAGAGGAATGACAATTTGAAAGTTTATGGATATGGTTTGGGAGGATATGTTGGTGTTGGTGTGACTCAGGAGGATGTAAGGAATGGGAAGATGGAGAAAGATGATCAGCTGTGGTAACTCCTAAAGGAAGCAGTCATATATGTAGATCTAGGAAGTACCCATCTCTGTTTAATAGTATACCAGTGCTACTGATTATGAATTATGTTCATGAAAGTATACTGCAACTTTCAAGTTTGTTTTTAATCCCACACAGGAAATTGTTAGGTCCAGACTTATAGGCATTAATGCTTTTGATCCGGATGCTATTCAACTGGTGGCTCGCAAAGTGGCAGCACTATCAGGGGATGCCAGGAGGGCCCTGGATATCTGCCGGAGGGCCACAGAGATTGCAGAGACCACTAAGATGCCACCAAGCCCTTCAAAGTCTCCAGTCAAGCGAGCTGCATTAGTGGGAATGTTGCATGTTGACCAAGCTATCAAAGAAATGTTCACATCACCTAAGATTTTAGCAATAAGGTTAGCATTGTCCTTGAAATTTTTCTTGAATTGCAGTAGCAGGTTATAAAATACACTAGAGGTTTCTTATAAAATGCAAATTTTAATCCGGACCACTGCAACTTTCATATGTATATACATATATCACACTATACTGATAACTATACTGTACTTATAAACAATACCCCTATTCTTATCAAATATGTCAGGTTTAAGGAGATAGGTTAGGCTGATGGCAGTGTTCACATTTCCATTTTATATTTAAAAAAATAATATGTAAGGAACTGTGCTGTATCAACTTATATCTCTTTTGTAAGCTGTGATATAAATCTTGTGCTTAACAATGATGTGTGTATAAATATGTAGGCTATATCAAGAGTAGAACAATGCTGATAGTTAAATTAATAGTATATAATATATATTGCATACTACATCCCCAGGAGTTGTAGTGTGATGGAGCAGTATGTGTTGAAAGCAGTGGTGGCTGAGTTTACACGTTCAGGGTTGGAGGAGGCAGTGTTTGGCAGGGTTCTGGAACAATATATATCCCTTTGCAGGTTTGAAGGTGAGAATATGTTTATATATGATGGAGCAGTGCAAATCACTTTTCACATAGATATATAAATTGCTTGGGAGTGTAATAGTAAAGTTTTTATATACAATGGACTGGCACAAGTCTACAGGCAAAATCATACCTCAGATGTTAATGAATAATTTCCAGTGCTTTCTTTTACTGAATCACCTCACCCTTGTAAGTTCTTATTATGCTAATCTATTAAAGGTTATCATTTTCCAATAGCTCTAGATATACTGTACATACTTATAATACAGTTTCTTTTATTTAGGTATGGAGCCATGCAATGCATCAGAAATACTCAGCAGTGTGAATCGACTAACTTCACAGCGGCTGGTGCTGACAGAACATTCCCGACATGATCTTACTCTCCGCCTCCGTCTTAATTTATCACCTGATGATGTTTCATATGCTCTTCAAGATGTATGAGAGTGAGGCCAAGCCACTTGTGTGAAATAACATATACAGTTTATGTCTATATAATAATTTTCATATCTTCCCAAACCATTACAAAAAAAGATGGGAAGAGATTTTTTAATGTGTTTTATAATGTGTTTTTATGAATTAGGACTTAGTGTGCTCTTTAAGTGTCAACTGAAGCACTATCTGATTTTAGCTAGGGTAACTTGCAAAATTCAAATTAGGGGAATTTTACACAAGGGCACAAAGTAATCATTTTAGTAATGATTTTTTGGTGCTTGAGGCATATAGATATGTTGGGTTGCCTTTCAGTATGTTTCATGGTGTTTCAGCAAAATAAATTGTTGACTTAATGTCCCGATATTTTTATAAATAATATAAACTTAAACATTAAAAGCATTGAAGTAAAGGAGATTATTACCTGTGAAGACTGGTAAGTGTGGATAGCATACTGAACTGTGGTCAATTTACTGGATATGACAGAACTAGACTTCATTCTGTGTTATAATGTACATTTAATAAATATGCATTGTGTGTAAAGTTGTACAACCAAAGGTGAACATTTTGCTGAGATGTGGCAATCTTTGGGCAAGAGTTTTAAGGTTGTGCTTGTAGAAAGTATAGGCCTAACTCTTAATTCATTACTTCTGTGTGAAGGGAGGTCAAGACTGGAAAATTAATTATCTTGGCCTTCACAATAAGAATATTTTACATAAACAGAAGTGGTCTAGTTACTAGAGTGTGACACAAGTGCATAGAGTGGTATACAGTAAAGTAAATACAGCTATAACTCTACATCCTTCCAGTGATTGGGGATCACATCCATACACACACAAGTAATAAAAATTTTAAAAGGTCTAGGTTTTGTTGGATGTGGGAGATAAAAATGGCATGGAATTTAAGTTTATTGTTTAAAAGGCATATAACGAAGAGCACCTCACACCCTACAAGGTAGGTAGATAGGTACCCTAGTGTCAATGACCAGGGAAGGTTATATTAGAGATAGAGGCAGATGGAGTCCACCCCCGGGAGGAGGAGGATGCTGTGGTTTTCATTGGTAAGGGTTAGAGGGGTGACTCGTGTTATATAAGATGCGGTGTTACTACATCTTAAATATTATTATGTTTCAGATGGATTTCATTACATATAACGATCACCATGTCTCACCCTGATAGAATACACGCCCAACACTATGTGAAATTGTGCCAAGAGAATAAAATCTAATAAATATAGAATATGTTAGTCCCGCTGATTGACTTTGTACCTAAGCGACCGCCGTGTAAACAACGATGGCGGACGTGGGTTGGCGGTATTTTAGTGTATTTTAATTAACAAAAGGGGTGATAATTTGATCCAGAGTCCAGACCAGGGCTGAAGACTACCGTAAATATAATGCAGCTGTTAAAACCTGCCTGGGTCAACCATGAAGGTAATATAATTGGCTTTGTTTGTTTGTTTGTTTGGGGGGGATGCTAGACTTGTCATTTGAAAAAGTATATTATAAAATTAACTACATTGAGCATTTTAAATTACATGATGTCTTTTTGTTGATGTGATATAGTTATGTATCAGTAAATGGTGTCGTCTTTAAATTAATATACGAGTTAGGTTAATTTTTTAGTGTTAATAGAGGTTAGTTAGGCTTACGTTATTATTCCCTTACGAGAGGTTAAGTTTTTTTGCAATTTATTTTTCATTCCAATGCTTCTCTTATTTTTAGGATGGCATAGATGATAAGGATGATGATTATATCGTAACAACTAAGGCTGATATTATTAGTCTACCATTAACTTATTGCATTGGGATATGCCTTGTTGTGATCTTCCTCCCTAACCAAACTACGATAGTTATATAAGAAAAAAAAATGTATATCTGAAAATAATTTAGGTCAGAATTATGCATACCACAGCAAAATATATACACCAGAATAACCCAAGGTGATAATATGTATAATTTTGGTACATTGGAGTGCCTTGATTCCTCCAATGTATGTCAGGAAATGGGACAAGATTAATAAAAATAATTGGGGGGGGGGGTTTAGGGAGTAGGGGGACAGGCTTGGGGGGGGTTAAAGGGGTGCGGGAATAGGGGACAGGCTTTCTACACCCCCCCCCCCCCCCCCCAAGCCTGTCCCCCTATTCCCGCACCCCCCCAGTCCTCCCCCCCCCCCCAAGCCTATCCCCTACTCCCACACCCCCTTAATAATTAAATAGTAAACATTTATTTACCCCTGGCCTTCTCTTAGGTCTGAGCGCATAATTGCAATTTCATGAATCACTAAATTATTATTGCAGAATGTATTTTTATTATAATGGTTATAATTTGTAATTTTTTCACATCAGATATCTTAGGATTAAATATTGTACAGAAGTAGACCATTGAAAATTTAATGGTTATGTGATGATTAACTTAGGCCTATGCATAAATAAATGGTAAATTGATGGTGGTAATTATTGTACCAGTATATAATATAGTTGTTTTAGTTGTGATGCTTAATGATCTCTGGTGAATTAATTTTTAAACCTGTACCAGATCACAGTAACCCACTATTCTATAATATATATATAAGGCCTCTACATATCAACAGTAGATTACTACAGCTAACCTATATACCTCTTTTGGTAGTAAACCTTCTAATTATGACTAATTTCTTATATATCAAAATTTATAGGAAAGGCAATCTTCAGTGTAGACCTTCATCCTGATGGCTCACGGTTTGCAACTGGTGGTCAAGGTCAGGACTCCTCAGGTCGTGTGGTGGTGTGGAACTTGAAGCCAGTTGTCCATGAGAAATATGAGGAAGATGAGAAGGTATTGACCTCTGTGAGGAACCCAATATATACTGTACTGTACTTTAATTGTAATATATTTCAATTTTGTTTATATATTAAATATATTAACAAGAAATTTTCTTGTTCTTTATCAGAAAAACACAGTTTTATAAGTGGGTAATGTTCCTTAAGTTGATCATGTGAGTAATCAGGGATCTTAGTGATTACCTTGCATCATAAATGTGTATCACCCTTTGGTAAATATTAAATCCCTGTATATTTGTTGATAATTTATCCATAACACAGATTATATGTATGGTTCCTCCATAGGTGCCCAAGTTACTTTGTCAGTTGGATCAGCATCTTGGGTGTGTCAACAGTGTACGGTGGTCATGCTCAGGACGTTTTCTAGCTTCAGCAGGGGATGATAAAGTTATTATCATATGGCAACAAAGTAGTTATGGTGGTAAGTACTACGGTATGTTGGTACAGTACTTGTGGATGTGTTTAAGACCATGGGTTTGTTAGTAACACTGACTGGTACAGATGCTTCATATAATATCTTACAAAGCTGTCTACTGGATAGTCCAAGTTTACATTGTCATTCCTCTTATGTACTCAGTACCTGTCACTGGTAGGATACACTTAGGGCACAATTCAGCACTGGGGCATTTTTGTAAGTACAGTACAGTCTACAGTACTGTACTAGGCAGATGGTACTAGTTGCTGGAATAAACCATGTTTCTTCCATTTGGATTGTGCCGCAGGGAATTTATTATTTTAAATATTTTAATGACGTTTACATAAATTGAAAAATGCTGCTAAATTGCAAATTTAGTAGAACTTGATGATGTATTGATATTTACAATATTTGACACAGGTGGAGCAGTGTTTGGGTCTAATGTGGTAAACGTTGAGTCTTGGCGAAGTGTGGCTACTTTACGAGGACACGAGGGAGATATTCTGGATGTAGCTTGGTCTCCTAATGATGTCTGGTTGGCTTCTGCCTCTATTGACAACAATGTGATCATCTGGAACACTGCTAAGTGGCCAGGTAGGCTAACGCAGCAACAGCATTTAATTTACAAAAATAAATTCTGTGTAAACATGAGATTTTGTTCTTATCAGTAGCCTGATCTTGCAGAAGTTTAAGGCTAGAATCATTCTCCCTCCTTATTAAAATCTTTCCTATAAGTTCTCATTACTTCCTTTTCCATAGCAACACTTCTACCACTTGTTTAATTATTAAGAGCTCTAATTAATCATTTATATGACATCCACCTTTGCTCTACCTAGAGATTGTACAGTACCGGTATATATATGATATAGAGTAACTGATTGTTTTTGTGTGTATGACAGAACAAGTTCGTGTACTGCGTGGACACACTGGGTTGGTTAAAGGTGTGACATGGGACCCTGTAGGACGGTACCTCACCTCTCAGGCTGATGACAAGAGTCTTCGCATCTGGCGTACAACTGATTGGACAACAGAAGAAACTATTATTGAACCATTTACTGATGTAGGCTTTATGATTGACTTATACATGTACACTACACTATAGGCATTCTTAGCTTTGCCAAAATCAAATCTTCATCAATGTATGATTTCTTTGTACAGTATGAATATCATTCAATATGTGAGCATAATTATACCAAATTTAAGATCTTAAAAGTTTGTAAATGAAAGGAATGTTTGTATTGTTTTCATGTACTGTAGTAAAGTATTGTTGTGATGTATATATATGCAGTGTGGAGGAACAACAACAGTACTGAGGCCGAGTTGGTCACCTGATGGACAGTACTTGGTGTCTGCCCATGCCATGAACAACGGTGGACCCACGGCACAAATTATTGACCGTGACAGCTGGAATACTGACAAGGATTTTGTGGGGCACCGTAAACCCATTACTTGTGTGGTGAGTCTTAACATTTGTAAGTTTTATAAATCTGAAAGTAGCATATTACTTCATCATTATTAGAGATGTCTAGTAAAATAGTTTCATATTATTACATTTATAAGATACTGGTAGTAAATTTTCAATCCCATTTGTTTCTCAGAGGTAGATAAAAATATGTGTATAACCATTTGAAGAGTAATTTTTTATATAGATGACATTCAAGCCACTCATAGATACTTTATATATGTAGAAGTTGCAGAAATATGACTCGATGCTTGAATGATGTACAGTTTACCAGGGAATTAAATGATTAAAGGGAACATCTGTTGTGCCAATTGGAATCTGCTTAAGCCTCCAAGTGATGAAACAAAATAAATCTTTTTGTTGTTGTTGTATTATGGTGTTAGTTTGTTTCATGGCAAAGTTTGAAAGAATAATTAGCCCTCTGTTTTAACCCCACCTATTTAATTAAGTACATTTTTTACATTCTGTTAAATCATGCACTACCCATGCTCACAGTAATTGAAAACCCTTTTTTGCCTTCCCTCAGCGGTTCAACCCCAACATACTGAAGAAGGCTGACAAGTCAGTTCAGTATTGCTGTGTAGCCATTGGGTCACGAGACCGCTCCGTGTCCATCTGGTTCACGTCACTGAAGCGGCCCCTCGTCGTCGTCCATGATATATTTGATGACTCGGTTGGTTATATTATTAATACTTATTTGTGTGTTCTGTTTAGAGCTGAATGTAAATCTAGTAATATATACTGTTGTTAACTTCATCTGTTGATTTAAATTGTTGTTCAATTTTGTTCTTAGTATTATTTATTAAAGAAATAAGAAAGGAAACATATCTGGGTAATTAGAACAACTTATTTTTTCTTTATGTAGAGTGTTAGCATTTAAATTTTAGTTTAGGTGTTTCCAAAGGAATTATGTTACCAGCAGCTTTTCCCTTTGCTCGTGCAGGTACTTTTCAAATTCCATGAGTACCTGATGGGGTCATGTAAATAAATTATATATATTCTGAAACTGTCTGTGTGTTTGCTAGGTACTGGATTTGTCATGGAGCAGCTGTGGGCGGTACTTGATGGGTGTATCTAAGGATGGCACATTGGCCTTCATCAACTTCTCACATCATGAAATTGGTTTTCCCCTCTCAGAGGATGAGACTGTAAGTATTGTCTCTTGGAAGTAAACTACACGGATGGATAGTTGGGTCAAGCTGTGGTGTGACTTGACAAATTATTTTAGACAGATATACCCATGATAAAAAGAGTATCTGTACCTTGGGGTCTGATAAAATGTAGTGGTGGTATGCCAATATATCCTTATCATATCCTGTTTATCTCAGTGAGTGTTTCATAATGTCTCAGACTGAAATGGTCCTGATAAGTTCTGTTATCAAGGTTACATCTATGTTGATTTAAGCTGAATTAGAATTTTTTCTATGTGGAATAAAGATAACAGTAATGGCTATATTTTAGTTAGAAAAAATATAGACAACCATTCATTAAAATATAAATGCTGTATAACAAAAATATTTATTCCATTTTTATGTTTATTCTCAAATCCCAAGTAATTTACAATCAGAATAATAGCAAAATGACACATGAAAAAAAGAAGAAATAGAAACTTGTTTTCACAGCATTACTTTTCCTTATAAATGTTCTCTAGTATTATATTTTGATGACAATGTTGGTTGTCAACAGAATGCTTTGCACCTGAAGCTGTATGGAAAGTCAGCTCATACCTCTGTCTCTGCTGCCAACCCCACCATCATTGAAAACCCTGAACTACTAAGGTTAAGGGAAGAGGAGTGTGCCCGTGTCAAGGCTGCCTCTGTCACAAGGTAACATACTGTCTCCAGTTGTTGTTTAAGTTCCTCAGGCTTTCTGGCCGAGCAGCCCTGATGGGACATGAAACAAGGTGTCAGAGATCATTTTCTTCTAAAATGATACCAATATAATAATTATTTTGTTGAATAGCTCAGGCAATGCCAATAACCACAACAAATACGGGGCTGTTAGGTCAGACAGCTTGAGGAACTTCAACAACAACAAGTATACAAATATATCCATTTTTCTATATCACCAGTACATGTTGCTAGATCCTTCCTATCTCTGATCAAATCATAACTGGTTTCACCTCCTATTGATATTAACAGTGAGCTGAACCAGAGGCCTACACCTCCCACCCCTCAGCGAGCACCAATTAACAAACAAATTGAGACAAGGACAGCAGACGGAAAGCGTAGGATAACGCCCATGTTCATCCCACCCATTGAGGGGTAAGTACACAGGCAGGATAGACTTTAGGGTATGTACACAAGTCCTAAGGGTGTGTGAGCAGCTAGGAGGCTAGTCTTGAGGTGGCTGGTCCAGAAGAGTTTGTACACAGGCAGGATAGACTTTAGGGTATATACACAAGTAGATTAGTCCTAAAGGTGTGTGAGCAGCTAAGGAGGCTAGTCTTGAGGTGGCTGGTCCAGAAGAGTGTGTACACAGACAAGGTATTATAGAGGATATGCATTAAATATGGCTAGCCCTGAGGGTATGGACAGGCATGGAAGTCTTTCTTGAGGCTGGCTAGTCCCAAGGAGTTATGCAAGTTTGGTGGGGATGTAACCAGAATGACTTGGAAGAAGGACTGTATGCTGATGGAAGCAGGGAGGAAAAGAAGTGATAAATTTAGAAGTAAGGAAGAAAAAATGTCCATGGTGACATGGAATGGATAAACTGTTGTGGTCATATATAGGGAGATAAGAAATAGAAGAAAGTGAAAAGTAGGTCAGGTTGTTTTGCCTGTACAGTACATCGATTTTACTTAACGCTTTCCATACCTTCTTGTGTAATGTTAAATATATGGAATTAGGTCATAGGCAAACCTACTTTAAAACTACATACTTCCCTTAAAGTAGGCTTGCCTATGACCTAATTAGTAAGTTTTGATATTAAGTTTTTATTTAAAAAATGAGGGGGGTGCATTTGTACAACTTGGCATACTGTATTGATTATTTTGGCAAAGGTAGGACTTCTATTATGCCTAGTTATACAGATATTATTGTTTTTTAAAGCACTACTAATCCCTGATGCTGTACATTATTTTTGACAGGGTGGAGGCCCCCAACAAGTCATATGAGGCCAGTTTCTCCTCCAGTCAGCAGGAACGTAGCAGAATTGTGGTGGAGCGTGTGGATGAGGTGGTGGAGCCTAATGTGTCCACTTCATCACGACCACTTCCAAATGCAGCTTTCAGTCATTCCCCTAGTAAGCCAGCAGCACAGCCTCCTCTGCCTGCTGAGTTTAATGGTGTAGCGCCAGGACTTCCTGCTAGGTTTGGAAAGTAAGCATTGCCACTAGTTGATTGACAATCATATTCACCTCAGAAACATCAGTTACTCCTGTTGTCCACAGATTAAACTACACCAATTATAGAAGAGCCAACTGGGAAGCATTCACAACCAAGACAGAGCAACTCTTTGAAACACTAAGCAGTAGCCTATACCCATCACCAACATGAACACGGCTCTACACAATTTCAATACCATCATACATAATGCAAACAAGTGTCACATTGGAGAGCCATCAGAAAAACACACAACCCCAACTTGACGAAGAAATTAAGACCCTAATAGACTCCATTTAATCCAGGAATAGTAATATGTAAGCATGGGGGGATGGATGGGAATAGCAGAGTTTGGGGCAACCAGATCATAAAATCCTTGGGAAAAATTATAAAGGACAAAAGTGTGAGAATGCAGAACAATATTACTACCTACTCTGATGTATGCATCTGAAATGTGGATATAGACAGGGCAGATCATTGCAGTAGAAATAAGCATACCTGAGAGGAGTTTGTGGCATGACAAGGTGTGATGGTGAGAGCAATTAGAGTTTGTATAAAAGATATTAGATATGTTATGGGTGTGAGAACAGTTGTTGAATGTGAAGTGAGTGAATGTGTGATATATTATACATTGAAAACTGTTCAGCACTAGGTGTGACTCATGGTTAACCCTGATTCTAATAACTCACTTATTTGTCAGGTCTGATTCAGAGAAACCATCAGAACAAGCCAATGCCATACCAGTTAAACGCAAGCAAGAAGAACCTCATCAGCCTGTTGTCAAGAGGAAGCGGGGACGTCCCCCACTCTATGACCGTTCTGCTGCCCCTCAGGTCACTCCCCGTACCCCTACTGAACCTACTCCCCCTCCTCCAGCTCCTGCACCAGTCTCACGACAGCCTCCTCCCACTGTGGCTCGGCCAGTGGCAGAAACATTGGTAGTTCTTCCTGAGGCTTCCATGTCCAAAGCCACTAGAATTCAGGTTGGTTAAGTGATGATTATTGCCTTTGGTCCCAAGCCAGTCCATTTCTGCTCTTCAATTGTCCTTCCTTTCCTACTTTTGCCTTTGTGTTTGCTATCCCTCCTCTCTCTCTACCTTTCTTTCTCTGCTGCTTGTATAGCCCTCTGACATCCATCTATCTATTTATCTATAGCTCTGATGCCTCATTCCCTCCGGGAATTCCCCCCAAGGGGGTGGCCACAGCAGAAGTGTTTCCAGCTTTCCCTGTTCCAACACTCCCTCCTTACTTGGTCAAACCCTCCTCTACCCCTCACATTTTTCTCCCTTACATACTCTTCCACTCTTTTCTGCCATCTAACTGGAGGTCTGCCTCTCACACCAGGTGCCACAACTTCACTTCCATACACCTTCTTTACAAACTCCTCACCTTGCATTCTCTCCACATGTCCAAACCACCTCAATGTATTACATCCAACCTTCTGAATCCTCCCTTTATTGTAAGGACAGAATCCTTTTGGCCATCCTACAGGGTGAACACCAACCAGCCTTTCTTAGCTATCAGAAGAGTCTAGGCACCTTGAAAAACATCAACAATATCATTTCATGCCCTCCATCTCTCGTATAGGTACCTGGAGAGAGGTCAGGTGATGCCCCACCTCCCTTATTGGTGGTGGAGAATGACTACCGGACCACCAGTACCAGCACTACTTCCTCCTTAGGCCCTCCTAGCCTGCACCGAGTCAGCAGGACACAGGTCAACACTGCCTCTTGGTCAACCTTTCTTACCTCCAGGATTACTGCTGCTGCTGCCTCTTCCACCACTGCTGCCCTTACTTGTCAGGACAAGTCACTCCATGTCCTGGATATCATTACTGGTGAGTTACTCTACTAGGTACTACTATTAATTGAATTTTATTCTGTATATAGCATATTTGTACATCATTTGCTCTCTACATCCCTTGGTGTTTAGATGCCTATGAAGGGTATGACTTTGGTCGATAACTATAAGTTCGGTCTCCTCTTAAGTTTGCAGACTTGTATATATCTTTCCTTATTTGCATTTGTTTCCAACATCTTCAGGTGAAATGCTGCTACCACCTCTACAGCTGCCCAGCCGAGCATCCCAACTCTTCCTACATGGTGGCTCCCTGGCTGTTCTTACCACTGATGCCACTCTCACCATCTGGGACCTGACTAAGCGCAAGAGAGTACTAGCGGAGTCCATACGTCACTTAGGTAAGGCACAGTTAGACCTCTAAGGTGCAGAAGTGTAGAAGGAAAAGATTCAATGAAAATAAACAACAAAGGGTGAATGGAGTTAGATATCAGCAGGAGACTACCACTGGGCTACATACCTTGCCCAAATGATGGCTGTGATTTTTCAGTCATAGGGATATATTTAATGTGAATGTATAATAGTGATACAGATACTGTATATATCCATCCTCATTTGTATTCCGGGGATCCTTATAATATCTACCTGATTTCTTTAATCCAGCCAATACTTGTACTTCACAGTTGAGGGGCGAAGTGGAGGAGTGAAGTGTGTGAAGGTTGGCTTGGATGTAGAAGAGGGCAACAATGACAATAAAAATGGTGAGGGGTGCAGCAATAATGAAAATAATGGAACTCCGGTGCTGCTCTTGTCATCTGGGGAGGCATTTGTGCGGTGTAAAGACTTGGGTGCTTGGTTGTTGTTGGGTGATACAGCCTCAGTGCGACGTGCTGTACAGCCAGAATATACCCTTCTACCTCCATGCCATGCACCAGGCCAGGTACAAGAGGTATCACGACCCCTTGCATCACTCCTGCACCAGACTGCTGCTTAGTAAGTTAGTCCTTCTTTGGTATTCTTTCACTACAGGACTAATACAGCTTTTCATTTTCAGTATTCCTTAGTTTCTCTTATTCCAAAATTAGTAATTTTTTACAGAAGAGTATGAAAGTAAGTTAAATCTGTAGATTGACTGATATAGTCTTATATTATATTTTCAGTTCTGGCTCTTCACGTGTAACCCGACCAGTTATCTCAGAGGATGCTCGACGCAGCCTCACTGAAGTATTCATCAACAGAATGCTGACATCTGCTCGTTATCTTAAATCTTCTCAAGACTACAAATTTTGGCTCAAGAGGAAGATTCAGTTCTTCATTAAAGAGGGTGAGTGACAGTGGAGTACATTAAATTATGCTTGTTAAGAATACATTTGACTGTTAAATCCTCAAAGGTTGATATGGAATTACCTTGTATAATAATTCTAGTATTGGCTGTTGGCTGTATGCTGCTCACTACAATATTACACACATCAACCCTCGATTTTATGGATTATTGGGGGGATAGAGGTGTCCGGGAACCATAAAAGTCTAGGAATTACGTACACTCGACCCTCCTTTTCCCGGACAATAAGGGGGAAGCACCAGTCTGGGAAACGTAAATATCCGGGGTCACTGACCATTGCCGGACATTTACCCTACTCTACTCGGTCCGTGAATCACCACTTGCCCCGGACTCTTACAAATGTCTGGGTGTCACTGCCTACACTATAGTATGTCCAGCACTCAACAGAACAATATGGAGGTCAACCAACATATCAACTGTTTCTGAAATTTGGGAATTTAAGGTCCGCAAAATCAAGGGTTGAGTGTACATCCATTCTTATGTAATAAAAAATGGAAAGTCATAAAAACTGTAATTTTTAATATCTAACATGAGTTTTAACAAATACGGATCTCTGAGTAAGCACTGCTTTAAATTTGCTGTTTCAGGTTTAGAGAAGAAACTGAGAGAGATATTTGATGACTTACTTGGGCCCAGACAAGGATCTTCAGTGGAAAATAGTGAAACTAAAAGCTGGATGCCCAAAATAATGGTGAGTTTAAACACAAGTTGCATTTATTATGATAATGAATACAATAATTTAGGTTCAGAATCAGTTCTGATTTTTTTTTTCATGTACTCTATATACTTAAAATAGCTAACTCCATTGGTAATTCTTAATCAGTTTTTATACAGTATCATGTACATAATAATTTATAGGTAAGGAAGTTTTTTATGTATGATATGCAGCATGCATTGTGGATTACTGAACAGTACCATTCTATATATACCCAGTACTGTACTTACTTTATTAATACTCATCTTCATCATTGGTGATTTTATATCTGTGGCTCCCATTTACTGGATTAGAATTTAAGTGAGTCTCAGCCACTCTTCCCATCCACTTTTCTTCCTATTTTAAGGATACTGGGGGCTGAGAGCCCATGTGTTTTCCATCAACTACAAAATTCAAAAACAAAACTAATATTCATCACTTGTCCAGGAATTTGACAAAAAGAGTCTGCTGGAAGAGTTCCTGAGGGAGATCCTGCTGGCCAAGAACTCCTTACAACTTCAACGCCTCTACTCAGAGTACAAGGAACAGCTTGACAGTACAGCTGTTGATATGATCTAGGAAATATTTGCAGAGATGTCTTTTTACAAGTATAGTATTCGGTGGACATTTGCTGGCATTATTTTATGTTTTCTGGGGTATTTGCTATGTTGCATTTCTTGCATCATCATTTCTTCCTTGTATAGCATATCTTTCTTTCTCAGACTTGTTTATGTTATTTGTTAAGTTGTAAGTTGGAGGGAGTCAGTCAGTCAGGGTTTGTAAAGATGACTCTACATCACCACAGAGGCTGTGATATGTTGGAAGGGATAGATGTGGTAAGGGTGACACTTGTTATTACCCACTTGGAATAAGATAGAAATGAATTTAATGCATTTCTTAGCACCAGCTTACATACCCAGTACATAGCCAAGTACTGCACTCAGCCGGTGTATGCAACATTATTAGGTGCTAGAATTTTCATTTTTTTTCTTTTGTACTTCTTCTCCTTCCTTTCTTAATTTCCTTTGTCTTTTCATGTAGCTTATGAGTTTCTGTGAGTAAGGGAAATGCTTCATTCACATGCTACTGTAAGTGCTTCATTTAAGACTCTTTACTAATACTCACTTAGGTTATTGTTAATAATTTGTGGAGAACTTTCTTTGTTTACAAAATTTTACAGTTGATCTTGTATAGTCAGTAAAGCACAAAAACGGAGGCAGCTTTGATTAAAAGTTATTAAACCAGGGATTTCAAGTTTGAAATATGGCTTAAATGCACAGGAAGGAGAACATTCTAGAGATGTTGAAGAAGTACTATAGTTGTAGTGTCTTGGGCTTGAAGCTAACTTTTGATGCAAGAAACCAAATTCAATGCTCATTTCAAACAGTATCACTGCCAATATTTACATCTCTGCCTTAAATAAACTGTGACAGTTGTGACTCATGAACACTGCCCGGTCTACTAATGAACTGCCACATTTAAAACGTGATCTTCACTGCCAGTGGAAACTGTCCACAAAAACCCAGGTTTGGGATCATACCATATAAATACTGTTGAGGCAACTGTATCTAGTTGTAATTATCAGCATGAATAACTAGAGTTTGGCTCTTGTGACTGCAATTATAGGTGCCATTTTAAATCTGTTGAATGTAATGGACAGTAGATTTATATGTATATAAAAAAACTTTTTATGGGTGCCAATATATTTAGTAGATATTGAAAGTGTAGGGTTCTCAGCATGAAGGGGTATTGTAAAACACCTCTTCATTCCTAGTTTTTTCTACCACAAAAGGGAAAGGGTCTGTGATCCGACATAGTTAAATCTGTCATTAGTTTGTATATTTGGCCCCTGTACAGTAAACTATTCATGAACTGTTTTCTCCTATTTAACAGTCTAAATTGGAGAGGTAGACATGTAATTCCCTTTAAATCTCCAATTTTACATTAAGTGGCTAGGTATACCTTGGTGACTCCAAGCTGCCAAACTCTACCTATCCATGACTCATGTGTAATGAATGTGTAATTGTGCTCATTATGTAAGCCTCCCTACACTGCCATGTCTCAGTTAGTCTCAGTATTGTTAACTTAACTTGACTCTGACCTGAGTAACCTCAGAAGCTTGGTGAGGGGCCAAGTCATCAATACCCACCACCACCACCACCATCATCTCTGCAAACACTGTTGTCAGGGATGGTGAATTTGGACTCCACTATGTTGGTGTTCTTGGTACAGGTGGGTCAGTGTCATATGCAGCCTTCAATCAAGGTATGCTTATACTGTATAGGGTATATGCTTGGGGAAAGTCACCAGGCAAAGCTGTAATATGAACTAGTATTCGTAATGTTGTGAATGGAAAGTAAGGTTGTGTAGTTGGCAGAGTGAGTGTTAATATGTGTGCTGTAGTGGTGTGCTTTGTGGTAAATCACATAGGATTAAGTGGTATGTACATTTTTTTTTATAACTGTGTTGTGCAGTAAGGTAGTCCAGTGATTTCTAGTGTCTAATACTGTACTGTTCTAAATACTGTATGCAAACATTCAGAATTTTTAAATGTAAGTCCTACAGACCATACTATGAACTGATATACTGGTAGTAATGCAATACAAGTACTGTACAGTTCTTTCTTGCATTTGGCAATGGAGTTGGTGAAAAAATATGTCAAAAATTGTCAAACAAGTTTAAATGTTTTTATATATATAGAGTTGTCTTTGTAACAGCACTGGGAATTCATAGTCTTTCTTTGTGTTTTAATTCTTCCTCTCTCTTTCCATACTTTTACTGTACAGTATACTATTTTTGACTGGAGTTTCAAATGCTGGTAAATTCCTCTCTATTGGAAGAACTGGCACTGTTGAAAATGAAAATATTAGATTCTTATAAATATATTTTGTATTTTCTCTCCTCGTTAAGCACAGTTTTCAAATAATTGTATTTCTGAGATTGCTTTTCCTAAAATACAAATTTTCTTCTCATTTCATGTAGTACACACTACTTATTTTATGGAAATTAATATTTCCTCTTCCTAGACTACACATATGTGACACTATATATCACCATTCATAATTTTTTTCATTCTGTTTAATTTCCATGTACAGTTGCCTGACAAAGTTTGTTAAGTCCAGACTGTGTTTTATCCAGTTACAAAAAAGACATTTAATGTAATGTTCTTACAGTTACATGGATGTTGAGCATAGTACAAAATTTAAACATAATGTATAATATTTAATACTTTACATTATTACCAGATCTGTGGCCCTACCCAACACCTGTCAGGCCTTAACAAACTTCATCAGGCAACTGTACTACTTAAAGTGAACATAAATGGGTGAAGTCTCATCTGGTGTGACTGATAGCTCTCTCCCATGGTAGCTACCAGGCATGTGGTATATATGGTGACATTATTTTACTGACAGTTTTATTTATTACATTGTTATTGTATTCTTCAGCCATGACACGGATTAGGTGAAAAACAGATACAGTAATTGGGATATTACTGTATATGACAAAGTTTGGAGGACACCACATGTACCAGGCTCATAATTTATATTTTATGTGACTGAGAGTTTTGCTTCTCTTCAAAACATTTGGTAAATTTTTATCATAGTCTGTATGTACAGTATATGACATATTTTACACCAAAATAATAATGGAGGTTTCACCAGTCATATTATGCATGTCTAGAACCAGTTGCATTATTTCCCATTAATTTAGTCAGTTTGTTTAAGGGAGTTCACATTTGGCAAGTATTTTGGGGCATCAAGTTACTATCCAAATGCGAGAAAGAACTGTAAACTATAATTTTATTTTGAATTCATATTCAATTATAATAATGCCACATTTGTTAGCATACATGATACTTCAGACATTATAAACAGTTGTTGACCATATTTTTTACCGTGTTTTTGTTGTTACATTTTTTTTACAACTTCATTTGTTTGGAATGTGCTGAAGTTGGTCTTATTATATGATGGCATTTCAATTGCTGTTTTTAAAATTAATTACAAACTCATAACTCTTGATACTTTTACTTGAGGGGGCATTAAAATATTAAGAATGTCATTAAGTCGCTTATATTACAATATGTACAGTATAGAATTTTTAATATTCCATGCTTTATGATTGAATACAATTTTCAATCTTAAATAAAATAATACATAACACATAAATATATTTCACTTGCACAGGTTATTATGTTGGTACCATTTCATGGTGTCTGGAAACAAGTGGCCAGCCAGGGAGCCAGTAACTTTTACCATTTCGCCCAGAGAAATTTCATCGAGATACATAGAAGAATTGTTTGTTGATTAAGGTTTATATAAACAATGAGTACTTGTACATGTATGTGAAGGGTGTGGTGTACAATCAGTTATGAATTTTCCTGAGTAGTATTGTGCTCTGGTGTGCTTCATTGTGAAGTTGGTTGATGTTTGTGGATTCTGTACAATCAATTATTGATCTGGGCTTTGTTTTATTCCAGATTTCTGCAAGGTGGTGTTTAAGGTGGCTGGTATAACAGCTTGAGAATTAAAAGTGTTCAGTGAACCTGGTGATGCTTATGAATGTTGTTAGTGTGGTAAGTTTCCATGAGGTTTGATGTTGGTCAATAGGAAATTCAGTTTATGATATGGTAGAAGTGCATGTACAGAGCTAGGCCATGTTACCAACAGAGGTTACAAGAGGGGTGCCTCCATTACTCAACCAGTGTACATGTAGGAACAAGGATTGAAATAAGCCCAAAATGGTGCACAATGTGTGAGTATCTTTGGGTTTCTGTTAAGTGGGATCTGTTAGAACTGAAATTGTGTGGTTTTGAAAGGCATTTATTTTTCTGTGATGTGTATGTATATTTGAGGTTCTTTACAGCTTGTGATGAGCTATGCCTCCATACCTGCTCCCTCACACCATACTGCCTGTGGATGCCTGCTCAACCTTCTTTAACTACCACTGTTCAAACTGTACATTTGATGAATCCTTGTGTCCCCCCAGCAGTCTCCTCCTCATTGCAATTGACAATGGGAGACACCCTTGGCTCACCTGCAACTTGGCTACACTAGATTCATCCATGGCTTCCTGTTGGTGCTGCCAGGTTCCAATTGTGATCCAACATCAACAGTAATCTATTGCCCCCAGTTGCGTGCTGCTCGTCGGTTTGGTTTTCTGTTCCTTTTCTCCCTTAATCGACTTCCTTCCTTATCTGACCTTAGTGAATGGCCTACGTTCTCCCTCACAAAACTTTGTCCCATACCTGTATTTTACCCCAAACCTGGCTTTTCTTTGTAACTTAGTCTATCCCTCATCTCTGCTTGATTTCTTTTCACCATTTCCAAGCATATTTTAGTGCTAAAACTGCAAATGAGTCCCACTGGACTTGGTGCTAGTTAGTTGGTATTGCAGTTTTATTATAGACATAATCAGTTTGACTCTTTTAGTATAGCCTGGTCTAATGGGTAGCTCCCTTGCTTCACAAATGCTGGTTGACGGTTCAATTCCAGGGTGGAATAACTTGCTGATATTTATTTGCACAGAATTGTTTGATTTTTCGGGGACTGTAGTTTGTTATGGTATTGTAAATGTTTCTGGACCATTAATAGTTTCGGAATTACTAATTATTTTAAACAATATTTCTAACATTTGAAAAACATATATCAGGTACTGGTATCCTTCTTTGCAGGCCCTCAAAAGTGTCTATTAAACACTTATGAATAGCATAAGTGTATAAAAATAGTCAAACTTTTTTATGCAAACTTGTAAGGAAAAAAAGTCAGTGGAAAATTGTTAAACAGTGAAGTAGGCTACCTTAAAGTTAATTTCCATTACGATGGTGAAAAGTTCATACGAATCACAATCCAGTTTCTGGTATACACTTTCAGTTCTTGACATTTATCTAAAACAGTGATACAGCAACATAGTTTTGCTTCCTGCCTAGTTCACTTCCTACAATGAATAACATTTCACTCTGTACAAACAACAAAAGCTAACATTTTAAAAATATCTGTTTTTATTACATAGGGACTTAACCAGGAAACTTTTATATACAGCACAATTTACACATTAATTCATCTGCTCAAATTTGCTTGTAACAATTATTTCTTTGCACATAATTTTAAGAAGTTTCTTTTATAACAAAATCTTACTTGACATCAATGGAACGTACTGTATATTTACATATATATATAATATAAATGTCAAGTAAAAGGTATCATAATATCACAATTTTCTGTGACAGATTTATCACTCCCTCAACACTCGAATAAACTTTTACAATGCATTCTTTGTAGCCAACAGCAACTTCAGCAGACCCAGTACAGCCTGTCTCTTTCAACAATCCCATTTCTTTTTGAGAAGCTACAAACAAGTTCCAATCAATCTTTAAACTCTCTAATTTACTTTGTTACTGACCTCTATTACTTGCATCCCATAAGTCTAATTCAGTCCTAGACTCAAACCAGCTGTTCTGTGCTCTGTGCTGAGAGATCAAGTATCCTCCATGCTGCCCTGGAGTCAAGCTCAGTCTGGTCACGACACAACACCCACACATACTGTACTCTTAGCACTTTGCTTGGGTCACCTTCAACAACCTGTGATGGAAGAAAGAATTTGGAAGTCATCGTCACATATATTGAGATTGCATGACATTTATACTCATTCCTCATTTATTCCTGGAGATGACCAAGTTTGAAGAGTTTGTATTGGATTTTGTTCCTACTAATATATTTTGCAGTAAAGGACTAAAGGTAAACATGTCAAAAGTATGAACAAAAAATTAATACATGACCAACACACTAAGTGAATTAGAAATGGAACCAACCTCTCCTTTACTGTTGCGAAGACACATGATCTGCTGAGACTGGAAGCTAACTGCCAAAACTGGACCCTCATCCATTACCTTTCCCATTATCAGATCTACATTGTCCACATCCAAAACCTGAAGATATCATCATAGACAGTCATAAAAAGTATCCTTACTTAATGGTTCTTCATTACATTGAGTGTACTGTATATTGCTAGTCAAAGAGTCTGTAACCAAACTATATTAAGTAAAGAGTCCATATACATTTTGCTGGTGCTGGACTACTACTTGGAGTGGGAAGGGCATTTCCCTCACCCCTTCAATATTGTGTCTACTTTAGTGATTTTACTTGGTCCATATTAACAGAATTGGAATCCAAGGATTTTGCATGTTGAAGTGAGGAACCCGAGGGTGATAGAAACTGTGTGGTGTAACAGTATTATTTTTACCAAAGTACTTAACATGATTGCCACATAATCAAACAAACTAAAAGTATTATAAACAATATATGTCTTACTTTTGAATCAAAAGTAAATCCCATCTGGTAAGCTTGTTTCACTGGAGTGGCCAAAATGGAGAATGCTCGTTCGTAACACCAGTCTCGTAAAACCTGTAAACAAACGATGACAATAATTAGTTCATAAGTTGAATAACACAAAGATTTGGAATCATATAAACCAAACTGCCCCATACATATTGTATTAATACAGTCTGAATGAAATATGTAATGTACAGCATATATCAAGGCCACTGCCAAACATTAATGATAAATAACAGACTTACTGACATGTCTCATCACCCACACATTTGTTCATTCCCACTCAGCCTCCCATTAGTCATTCCCCCTGATACTCACCTCCAGGTCTGGTCTAATCATGGCCTCGAGAACATTTGGAATAACATCATATTCACACTCCAGTAAGAAGCGCTCCTTGTCAAAAGTTGGGTCCATCTTGACAATTTCTGTCAGTGCCTCAGAGAGTTCAGTGCGTTGAAAGACCCCTCCAAACAACTCAGTCACCTGGGAATGAGATTTATAGTGGAGTAAAGGTAACTCAAACTACAACAATGTAAATGCTATTGTAATATTGAAGTCACTCAATTAATACTTTGCACTCACGGAAAGACTACTGCCCTAAACATTCTGGAAGCAGGACAAAATTCTATAATAATACATGCATAAAGTACAATCAGTCTTCCAGGTTATTATTCAAACCACAAAACTACACTTCCAACAAATATAAATCACTCTATATAATTATCACACTAATTGGGGTATGATATTCAATTAAGCAAATGTAAAGTTTAATGCCAAAAACTTTCAAAACCTTTGATCCTCCATGTAAAGTAATGTAGTGAACCAACCTTGTCTTTCACCAGCATGGAAGCCCTGACCATGGGATTGTCACTCTCGTCCAACCGAGTTTTCCACACCAAGACACGGTTGATGTATGGGTTGTTGTCCTTGAAGTTCTGCCAGCTCTGGGCAAACTGAGAGTCTCTGTGCAGTGTCACACCTTGTGCTTCAGTGTTGGCCTTGATGGAAAGATAGAAAGCTGACAATAACATAATAGCCAACTAAATACTGTACTGTACATTGCAATTTTCATTTTGGACCCGGGATTCTATTTCACAGTATTCAGTGCACATTAATACTCCACAGTAATCCATAAACTACAACATGAGTTCTACCCTCCTTGACAACTGGTGCATAAAATTATGAAATACTTTCAGTGGACTTTCCACTGCATCTGTAAATTATAAATGACACTTCTCTGACTCTCTCACACCACACATTTATAATAAACTGACTCATTTTCTCTGACTTTAATACCACACTTGTAAACCCGGACCTACATTATCTGTAGCATACACAACACCCTCATGCATTATATTTTCCTCCCTTCTCACACTGACCTGTATTATCCGCTTTTCTGCTTCTGCATCACGTTCAATACGTTTCCTGAGCATCTTAGGGGCACGGTACACTCTGGCTCCAGCTCCCCCAAAGGTTGAATGGTCTATCTCCTCCCGTACAGCCTTGGCTGTGTTAGAGAGAGTGCGGTAGGTCTGTGTTCGACTAAGCTCCTCACTCTTCTGGGAAATTGTCTGGCCCACCTTCTGAGCCTGTTTAGTTGCTTCTTCAGTCAACTTGGCTGTAATAAAGACATCAGGGTTAACATTTTAACACCGTCCCCTTCCACTCATGTTTCTCTCCCTCAGGTACTTATTCACCCTGCTTACCCACCTAACTGGTGGTCTACCTTTCACACCAGGGCCCTCAATGTTACTCCTATACAGTATATCTTTAAAAACCCTCAGTTTTATTACATTCAGCTGCCTCTATAAGTTACTTTTAACTTGTGTCAACTCACAAGCCTTCTGCAATATCTCCACCTTCTGTGCCTCTTCAACTGTCTCCTCTACACGTTTTTTAATTGTGTAGAATTGCTTCTTGGCTTTCTTGGTTCCCTCAGCAGTCTCCTCCTCTACAGTCTGGTATTTCTCTCTGTGTACCAAGGAAACACACATAAGTATAATCAATATATAACATAGAAAGCAACTAGCTTACCAAACAGATGAAGTAGCTTTCTCACAGCATGCCTCGATGACCCAAGATTGAAGCTCCTCACTGCTCGTAATCCAGATACAGGACCACCACAGGTTATATGACCTACTTCGGGTGGAATTTATTTCAATTCCTTATGAGTAATTTTTTACAAGAAGTCTCGGGTAACAGATGTTATCGGTATACTATTGTATAACAGTACAGTACTGGATGCAACCCCAAGCTTGATTGTGTAAATGAAAACTTTCCCTGACTGGCATACTACAATTCAGTACACTATATGACAATCAAATGGGTCAACATGATTTGTGACAATACCTACAATTATCAATATTTATCTGTACTCTACTTCCATTTCTGGGAAAATTGCAGAATACCATATCATGTCCTGTACTCATAAGACCTCCAATTTAAGACATACCTGACTTTTTGCAATGCATCTGACTTTTCTAATTTGTCCATGTCTTTTCTAAATTCTTTCAAGCTTTCTTTTAATTTCTGATTTCTAGTCATTTCATCCCTCAGGTTTTCAATTATCTTTCCAAAAAAGGTAGGCGGACGCTGGGGTGGGGGAGTTGCACTGTAATATCTTGGTACCTGGGGAAAAAGAAAAGGAAAATTTAATAAAGTTAATAACACAATCAATGACAAATATGCATAACTCCCGAATGCAAAAATATGCTAACAACATTGTGAAACATTTAGACCAATAATCAACAAGAATACCAATGGGTCTCACTCACCAACTAGCCTCAGCAAAGAAGAAATAAATTGCTGGCATTAGAAAAACTTTAAAAAGGGGCGGGAGTAGGGGACAGGCTTTGGGGGGGGGGGGGGGTGCGGGATTAGGGGGACAGGCTTGGGGAGGAAGGGGGGGGGGGTAGAAAGCCTGTCCCCTATTCCCGCACCCCCCTAACCCCCCCCCCCAAGCCTGTCCTCTTACTCCCGCACCCCCCAAAGCCAGTCCCCTACTCCTAAACCCCCCCCCCCAGCCCGTCCCCCTACTCCAACCCCCCCCCAAGCCTATCCCCTTACTCCCGCACCCCCCCAAGCCTGTCCCCCTACTCCCGCACCCCCCTAAAGCCTGTCCCCCTACTCCTGCACCCCCTAAACCCCCCCAAGCCTGTCCCCCTACTCCCGCACCCCCCAAAACCGCCCCAAGCTTGTCCTCTACTCCCGCGCCCCCCTAAACCCCCACCCAAGCCTGTCCCCTACTCCCACACCCACCTAAACCCCCCCCCCCAAGCCTGTCCCCCTACTCCTGCACCCCCTTAAACCCCCCCCCCAAGCCTGTCCCCCTATTCCCGCACCCCCCTTAATTAAAAGAAAGTACTGCTTACCTGTGAAGATGGAACTAATGCTTGGACCCCCAGCCCTCCCCTGCTCCATACTAACGGCAGGCCTCGACGCGCCATCTCACTCCACCGTACGCTCTGAAGAAAAAAGGCCAAAATTAGGGTATTTATTGAAAGAATTACCGTTTTGGAAATGGGGCATTTTTGTGGAGGAAATGCCATACAAGAAAATAGTCTTAGAATGGTCTAAATAAGTGGGTAATGAAGGTAGAAAAACCGTACGTAATAACGGTAATTCTTTTAACATTTTCCAAAATTAGTAACTTTTTTCATTACTGCTGCTGAATTGTTAGTTAAATATCTCCTGTCCAAAGATAATGTTCAATGTCTAATACACATGCACTTCAATTTTTTTTTATGATTATTAATATGAGCACCTGTGGTGTTGACGATGGTGTGGTACTGATACGATGGCTCTGTTGTTATTCTACGGAGCCATCGTATTGGTACCACACCATCGTATGCACCACCGATGTTCTTGCATAAGGCTCACTGCCCCTTGGGTCTGGTATAACTGTGGTTGGATATTATAGGCTACTCAGACCACTTCATCAGATCAGATCAGATGTTGGGCGGGGAGGTAGCCTTTTCATCGGCCTCCCCTTTGGGTTTTAGTAATATTGTGGTTGAGCTTTGTTTTTCTTTATTTGGTTGCTTTTCTTATTCTCTCTCTCTCTCCAAAAATTGTATATAATGATTTTCACTTCTTCTTTCTCTATATTTTCAGCAAAGAGTAAATCTCTCAGCCAGTTTTCTTTATATGGTTGTTGGAAGAGATTGTAGTTATTTCTTCTTATAGTTTGATATTGTGGGCAATGCAATATAAAATGTCATGTGTAGAAATGTTGAAGTTTGGCACACAAATGTTAATAATATATGTGTTGTGTGATAGTCTGCTGTGTTTAAGGGGGTGCGGGAATAGGGGAACAGGCTTGAGGGGGGTTTAGGGTGGTGCAGGAGTAGGGGGACAGGCTTGGGGGGGGTGCGGGAGTAGGGGGAAAGGCTTGGGGGGGTTTAGGGGGGTGCAGGAGTAGGGGGACAGGCTTGGGGGTGGGGGTTTAGGGGGGTGCAGGAGTATGGGACAAGCTTGGAGGGGTTTAGGGGGGTGCGGGAGTAGGGGGACAGGCTTGGGGGTGGGAGGTTTAGGGGGGTGCGGGAATAGGGGACAGGCTTTCTACCTACCCCAAGCCTGTCCCCCTATTCCCGCACCCCCCAACCCCCCCCCCCCAAGCCTGTCCCCTACTCTCGCACCCCCTAGTCTGCCTTGTAAATTAATATATGAAAAGTGTGATAATTTGCCTTGTTTAATTAACTTAACTTAATATATAAGCCGTGTGTGTGTGATAATTTGCCTTGTTTAGCACCGTAAGATAATAAGTTTTTATTAATAACCACGTCTAATAATAATAATAATTTGTTTTAATAGTTTGGTTTGTTTTCCCTTGATTATAATTTCGAGACCTTTTTGTTGTTTGGCGACGAAGGCCGGTAGCAGACGATGCACACTACACCTATTAATTAAAGATTTAAACACAACTTCCCTTACATCCCAGAGAATAATAATAGACTAGATGTGTTAGTTAATTCAGTGAGATATATTACAATAAGGACATGTGGGTATAACTAACCAAGGCAGGAGCGTGTTGACATGCACCTACTATGGAAGCCGCCATCACCACAATTTCTCTATTATATATTTTATTGTTTTTATTTCTATTATGCAATGTTTTTGCTAATAGTTGTCAGATTTAATTTAATATTTTCCATCCATAACTTATGTCATTGCGGAAAGGAAAATTTGACACTGCAATTCCTTATTATTTGCATCCAAATTATACCTGTTAAACAGAAACGGATATATCACAATAAAAACACCATTTCTATTTAAAAACATAAAGAAAACAAATTCAAAGTATTTATAGATAACAATGATATATAAAATAATCAAATATAATAGGTAAACATAGTGTACTGTAAAAGAACCAAAATGACTGTCCATACAATGTTGATATTTGTTGTTATTCTCCCAGAGAGCGCAAGTGTGTCCGGGATTGGGACAAGATCTCACATTAACCTCTGTATACTCTGTTTTGGGGGATATTTCTACACACAGACACCATGAACAAGCGGAAAATGAAGGCACTCATAGATTCTGACAGTGATGATGAAGGTGGAAGTGGTTCTGATATGGATTCGGTGAGTTTAATGACTGAGAGGCAGAGCCACTGAAGCCTTGAATGTGATCCAAATTTGTATTACGTTGTTGTGTGCTGGTATTTATATCGTTAATTTTAAACCGTTTAAGGGGGTAATGTGTCTGTGGGTAAATTAGAGAGCTATCAATTATTACTTCAAATAGTACCACAAAACAGATCCCTCACTCGTATAGACCAATACTAAGGTACTCGGTTTTCTGGCATTGTGAATGTGGAGAATTCAGTAGCTCTCTAATTTACCATCAAGAGTTTCTACGGTATTAGTACAGAAGTACTCCATTCATTATATTGTGTATTTTAGTATCATTACCCACTATTTTGGACCATTCTAAGACGCTTCATCTATGGTGTTTCTCTCGAGATATGCCCCGTATCCAGCTTTGTTGGGGCTGTCACTACACTCTCGAGGAAGTGCATTCCAATGGTTAATGACTAATTCAGAACCAGTTTCCCAATAATGTTATCCTCCAGTGGTCTGGTTTCTGTAGCTTGAGTAGTGAATGCACTAGATGAAAGCCTAACAACAGGTTTACATCTTGCACTTCCAGCCAAGATGGCTTGTATCAAGATAATAACCATTGAATATCATATTAGTCAAGCCTTATTTTTTACTGTCCTGTTCTGTCCTGTGCAGTATTTGAGTTTGAGAAACTTCTATTTATCTTCGTTAATTTGGTTTTGATACTTTTGCACTATTAGAAATAAAGTAGTGTGTAGGCTAACATTAGGTACAGTACATTACTCAAATAGTTTCTAATAAAGGTCCCAAAAAGTCAACTAATTTGTCTCCACTGTTATAATTTATTTGTCTGCTCAAATATTAGAACATTTATTACATAAAGTTTTTTCAAATTTTAGGAATTACTTGCACTGGCCAAGAAAAAGAAAAAGAGGTCTGCGAGTGAGTCATCAGGAGGGTCAACCCCGAAACAGAAGTCACCACCTCCAGTTCGATCTAAGATAGCATCAGACAGCGACTCTGAAACCAGTGATTCGGACTCTGACTGGGATGCACCTAAGGGCAGAAAAAAGAAAATGGTATTTATGTATATTTGTATATTGATTTTATATTTACAGACAAGTGTACTACCGTATATCTTTCTGGTTCCAGGACACTATATGTCTGCTTGAATTGTAATGCTGTTCAATATAATAGGAAAGTTTATGATACCAGATGCATATACCTGTATACATACTCTGTATTTATCATTAATTATTATGTTCTGCAAATATTCATAATGTTAATGCCTCACTCCCTGTCACATTATCTTTTTTAGTATGCTGTATTAAGCTGTATATTATTTTTCCTTTATATTATTGTATTGTACATGCTGTAATTCTGGTGCATCAACAAACATATAGCAGTATTGTTTTTTTTGACATTATAAGATTGACATTATGTATTATCCTGCAGACCAAAACAGCTGGGAAGAACAAGGGAAAGAGAGCAGTGGTGGCACAAGACAGTGACTCTCATGGCAGTGGAGATGACCAAGGCAGTGGATCAGAGCCAGAGGAAGGTCAGTATACAGTACTCAGCTTCATTACACTTGAAGTAGAATTTTAAACCTTAATCTGTGAGTATCGTTCCAAGAAAGCTCAGGAATATGGCTGAACTCTCTTACCTAATAAAAGCACATTTTGTGGCTTTATGCATGAGAATTAGAAAAAACAGACTGAGTGGAAATGATATATGTATGAAGGAATTTATTTTCTTTGGATATAGATACTGTACTTTGTGGTTTGCAATATTTTAATTGGATTTGTTTAATAATAGAGTGTTATCCAGTACATTATTTGTGTTTCTGTACCCTAGGTGAAGTGTCTGACTCTGGGAGCAGCAACTCTGAGGTGGATCTGGATGCTGAGTTTGATGACGGTTTTGACGAGAACATGATAGGAGATGACGAGGACCGTGCACGATTAGAACAGATGACTGAAAAGGAACGTGAGCAGGAAATCTACAACCGTATTGAAAAAAGAGAGGTGCTCCGAACACGTTTTGAAATTGAGAAAAAGCTTAAACTGGCCAAGAAGAAGGAACAGAAAAAGAGGAAGGAAAAGGAAGGAGACAACAAGCCTAAGGTAAGTGTAAGGTGCTTAAAGTTGATGACCATGTAAATAGGAAAGGAAAAAAAAATATATATTAGTAGTTAATAAAGATGATGAGTGGTGGAAAGCAGAGATTAATTAAAAGAGGTGCACATATGAAAAATTATATGATACAGGCTTATTGAGATAGATACAGTTATTTAACTCAATGTATACTGTGTATGATCATTGTATTTTAGGTACATATGGAATTGAATATCAAATTTGATGTGGAAATCATTATTCTCTCTGTTTCTAGGAGAAGAAGCAACAGCCAATACTAACAGATAGAAAAAAGACCTTGGAGGAAAGAGCTGCTGGTCGTAATGATAAATTTGCTGCATTGAAAGCGAAGCGTGAAAACAAAATCCTGAAAGGTAATATATTACGGTATCTCCCTGGATTTGTAGGCTAAACTTCTTAGACATCTCAAAGGACCTCTCAGAACCTTCCCATATTTCTTACTTTTAAAGTCCTTGCATTAACCAGTGCTTATTCACAAATCTATGCACATTTATGTAGTAATCCTTGGAAAACTGCAATCAAAATTTAGTAATAAACTGTGGTGTATAGTACTTCACATTCTGCCAATCTTTTTGACTTCTTATTAAACTTATTGACCAGAATTTTTATTTACATATTTTTTGCTATAGCTGAAGAAGAGAGACAGAAGAAAGAGAAAGCAGAAGAAGAAAAGAGGAAGAAGAAGGAAGAGAAAGATGAGAGGTCAGCGGATTCAGACTCCAATGCAGAAGAATCTAAATCTAAGCACAAATTGAAGGTAAGCACTGATGCAGAAGTTGGATTTCAGAACCCACCTTGTAATGTGAATAATTAAAATGTTCCATCTTGCATTAGCCTATATAAGTACATTTAATGCCATGGTCCTGTAAAAGAAAGTAATTGTCCTGTGATATACTTAATAATTAATTATTTGTTATGAATATTATTATTGGTAATAGTAAATTGATAATTTGTATGCTGTTACTGGCAGCCGTCATATAAAGAAAGATAATATGATGCATTTGTCACAGCAAAAATTTATCTATTGTAACCAAAATTCTTGATTTAAATGAACTGTATAATTACCAATCACTTTATATTTTCAGTGCAGTAAGTACAACATAGATAAATATAATAAAACGTGAGGATGAGAACGTATAGAATATATATCAATGGTACCGTATATTAACTGGTGATAATCTTATGTTTATGTATTGGTAATGAAAGTCACTGGGTCAAGGAATGTATTCCCATGTTGTGCATATATCTTAATACATTTGGATATCCAGGAACTTAACCTGAATGACTGTTATATTTGAATTCTGGTAAGCATTATCACCAGACCAAACTTTATTTTATACACAACTCGTCTTGTGTTTGTACTTGTTGTAACATCTTGGTTATTCCCCAACAGGCATCAGAAGTCTACAGCTCAGATGACAGTGGCTCTGAGAGTGATAAGTCTGACAAATCTGACAAATCTGACAAACGGCGGTCTTCTTCTTCATCTTCCTCGTCTTCCTCAGACAGTGACAGTGATTCTGGCAGGTGAGAACTTTGTTTTGTTTGATGATGTTCATTGCTATTCTTAATGGCTATTATGTTGATTAATTCCCATGTTTAATGTAATTTATTTCTATACAGTAGATATTTAGTGTTTGCTTTTTCTGTTACTCTGACACTTCAGGAATATCATTCTTCATTTACTTTGTAATGTGATAATTGCTATTAAGTGTTTTTCTGTGAATGGTTGTGGATACAGTAGGAAACTGTATCTAGTTAATATGAGCATTGTGATTATTGTCTAATGTGTTTCATTAAGTTTACCATTTAGGTTACCATTACAGGTATGTTTAGTCCAGTTAGTTTGTAAATTATTTTTGTCTTGTATTTGTTGTTTTCAGTAAAAATTTATTGTCTTGCTTTTTAAGAAACACTATTATATTGTATAAGAACAGTGTTGTGACACCTCAGTCACAAATGATATTCCACCATAACCAAAATCCTGAGATGTTGTGAATAAATACTGTATGGTTGCATGATTTTTGCAGCACATTAGATTTTGTGCAATGCGCATAAGTAAGGTTGGATATGCAGTTATGCACAGTTTATCATTAGTTTTTTAGGGGAATAGTATTGCGATGATATAGTATTGAAGTTCACTGGATCTAAGGAACATTTCCCTATTTACTCCATGTTATATGGAATTCTTCATTAATGTAGTTCACTTTTTGTACTCTTAATCCTCCATATTTTGAAAGTATGTGTGTGTGTTTATTCAAGATAATGTCATAAAACTTTCCTTTAATAAATGCTTGATTAGTTAGTTAACTAGAGTGAAAACAATTATAATTTGCCAGTACATTTTGGGATTTTTCTTGGCATTAAATACTTACAGCACATCCCAGCAAATTGTAGGTGTTTTTCTTACTTAATTCCATCTTTCTTTTGTATATATGTATTTTTAAAAGGTAAGCGATGTGGAAAATTTGTCAACATTACAGTAAGATATCATTGGTTACCATGGTTTCATGATTAAATCTGAGTGTCATGAGATTTAAGTTAATATTCTGAAGTGTGAAAATGTTGGTGGTGTGTCACTCAGCCAGTGCACACAGAAGCCAGGCAAGCAAAGCACAGAAGAGGCCACATCAGAGGCCCCAGCAATGCCAGTCAAAAGGGAGTCTGGGGCCAAGGTGCTCAAGAAGATTGAGACAAAGATATTGCCTTCTTCCTCTTCCTCCTCTCCTGCCCCTTCATCCTCTGACTCCCCCTTTAGTGATTCTGAAGACAGTGACTTGGGAACTAAGAAGATCAAAATGAACAGGTAGTTTATAATGGAGTGATAGTGGTGTGAGGAACCTATAACTCACTGCACTATAATTGGGTCTTGATTATCCCAAAGCTTCAGAACAGTCCTCAGTAACAGGCAAAAGATTATGTCTGTACTGTATATGGGAGCTTTTATATATCTCTCAGTCTTTGATATTGCTATTATTATAGTATTTGTACTGTATTTAATGTGACGTTAATGCTTATGCTATTTGGACAGCTAAATTGTTTGTAATGAATAAGATATTATAATAAGTTTAAGATCAATTATACTGTTTAGTAAGGTTATTGTGTGAACAAATTTCTCTCTATAAGTTGTGTTTATACAGTATATATATTAATTAAGGTTTGCTTACAACACTCTTTGTGTTCATCATGGTTGATGGGGTATTGCAGTATTGTTACCACAAAGTGATTCATACAGCCAAGATAATCAAGGCCATCCCTTTTCTACTAATTATGTTTGATTTATATTGTAGACATCATAATACTATGATAAAGTATTAATGACTAAGCCCTTACAGAATTGGCTTGAGTGAGCTTGCATGTTGAGTAATTTACTGTCATGTTGATTATGCTTTGCTTGTAAAACATTTGTTGTGATAGGTTCTGTGAAAAGGAAGATACCCTGTTCCTTTAGTAACGATGTGTACTACTTAAATTAATTTATTTTTCTGATAGTTCTACCTCCCCTGGTAATTATACCTTGTTTTTTTTGAAGAGCCAGATACCTCAGTCATTGATTTATGTGATCTTTGTTTTACAAGTAGCCTGTGAGTGGTATTATATTGACATCCGGAGTGTACATAATTATACAGTTTGTCTCCTTGTGTCAGTTAGACACCAAGTGTGAAAGGTCACCCTTTTCCATGGTACTGGTTTTTGTTTGATATCCTTAACCTTACTACTAATTATTATGTTGAATATAATTTTTCAGCATTATATAATTCAATGCAATCCTCTAAACCTGTCTCTACATCACACTCATACAACACACTACTTAACTTTCCCTGTGGAGGGTAGGTACATTGGCTTCACCACTCAGTCTCCCTAAGACAGGGAAGTGGATAGCAGCCTTTGCAGATGAAAAAAAGAAAAGAAATTCTAATTCATTCTGGCTTCTGCCATGGTAAATTCATACCATACTATACCATCTCACTGTGTTTCTTCTATATATGCCCATATGATTTGCAATATGTAAATATAGTCAACTTGTTCATGTGTATCACATTTTTTCTCAAGATAATGGAAGCACTTGAACACTCATCAGACAAAGACATATTGCATCACCTAAGCAGTAGTATTATTATTTAGTTGTAAGACTCATTGTTTTTGTAATATGAGTACATCTGAAAATCAGGATCTGATAGTATCTGCAACAGTTTTATATTTTGATGAATGCTAGATGATAATATCCTATTTTTATTAAAGACTAACCTACCTTATGTTTATTAGATACTGTTCTTTCCACCATTATTTGAATGGAACCACATGCATTACTTATACCTCTTGTCTTCCCATCCTTCCCTGGACAGATCTAAAGACAGCAGTCGTTCCCGAGAATCAAAGCCCAAATTTGTGACATGTCGAGAGGACCTGGAGAAGATAAGACTTTCTCGACATAAAATGGAGCGGTTTGTCCACGTACCCATCTTCTCAAAAGCCATCATTGGCTGCTACGTCAGAATAGGCATTGGTAGTAACCCACAGGGTCGTCCTGTTTATAGAGTGAGTACAGTACAAGTATTTTGTTATTAGTATTGATTGATTTTGTAGGCAGCTTGAGCCGAGATTCATAGAACTGTAAATGCTTCATATAATAATTTTGCAAAGGACCTCTTTTCCTTCCACTCTTAATTTATTCAGTTGTTAAAATATGAAATATATCTTGCTTGGCAAATATTCTTAAAGTTGATTCTTAATCCATTGACAGGTAGCAGAAATCACGGGAGTTTGTGAAACAGCCAAGATATACCAGCTGGGAAACACAAGAACAAACAAAGGTTTACGTCTAAGGCAAGTGTTTTATTAGATTTTTATTGTAATTTTTCTTCTTTTCTTTCTTTCTTTCTTTTCTTTCTTATCTTTATGGGTTAACTCTGGTGGGACTGAATGTCTAACCAGAGATTTCTCCATGAGACTGATTCAAAACCTAGGCTATTACTGTACCACCCTTATCCAAGAACTCCAACTTTACCTCTATAGGTTTGGGATTCATTTCCCTGAAGCTGACCCTACAGTATATTCAAAAGAATTGACCCTAGAGGTACCAGGCCAACCCCAGTTACATAACATATACAGTATTTTTAATAAGATAATCTTGGTGATTTAATTGGTTAGAGTGTCTGAGCAGAGTTTTGTGGTCTGGCTATCTTGCCTGATTTCAAAGCTCTGTGAAGTACCCAGGAAATTGTTTCCATGTATTAGCACTAATGGGAAGGAATTGACCTCTCATCCCTTAAATAACCAGGTCATGGTAACTCCTACACCCCTGAGTGGGTAATACACGACATGGATGTTGCTGTTTTACATTTACATTGTACAGTATGTTCTCAGATGGAAAGTGTATTGTAATTCATTTTAGAGTTAAACTTTCTCTAACACCACTTTTTGAAACAGCCTGAATTAAATATAATTTGCATCTAGAATGTTATGTATCCAGGGGAGTGGAAATGTTGCCAAATGATTTGGGCTGTAATCTATGGTTACTGATTAACATTCCTCTTTTAGTAATTATTTTACTCATTCATTATCAACTAATGAGTACTGGTACATATTGACTTAAATATAACTTTAATCTTCAGATTGACTAACAGCACTCTAGCAAGATCAACTTCAAACCACCCTATATAATATTTCTCGGTCTTTTTTTACCCCAGACATGGGAAACAGGAGCGAGTGTTCAGGCTAGAGTTTGTGAGCAACAGCCCTTTCCAGGAGACTGAGTTCAACAAGTGGGTGGAGGACTGTGCAGCCCATGGGGTACAGCTTCCTTCTAGGGTACATGTGGATACCAAACAGAAGGATGTTCAGGATCTTCTCTACTACCAATTCTCCAGTGAAGATATTGATAAAGTCAGTATATACAGTAATCAAACTCATATCCAGACTAGTTTGACTAATGGTTGTCTGGATTCATAGTTTTTTTTCTTTTGGTAGCCTCCCACACCCAATGCAAATCAACCCAAACACACAGTGCAATACAGTATATTGTGTGTGTGAGAGTTCATGTGCAGACATAAGGAGAGGGTCCAGGAAATTATTCCATTTTAGATAATGGGCATCCGAATATGAGAGTGATAGTTGAATTTGAATCTGTGATTTATCAATTGTATATGTGAGTTAAGTTACTCAACATTTTTTTACTTTCTTTTGGGGTATTTTTCGATGTAGTATAAGATTTTGGAATTTATTGGTAGTGTTTAGATTATCTACCTTCAGCACTCAATATGTCATTCCTATATGTCTAAATCTTGTATGTTACACCATGTTTTTTTCTTTGTGTTTCTCAGATTGTAGAGGAAAAGGCTCGATTCAACAATAACCCAACCAACTTTGCCGTTGCCAAGACATTGCTCATGAAGGAAAAGGACATTGCATCACAGAAAGGTGATGATGCGGTAAGTTACGATGTAGTTACTGTTGTTATAATGTTTCAAGGCATCTTACAGCATACTCAGACACCTTCAGAATACTGAGCAAAATACATCTTAATGATCATACTTTTTATTACCTGTAGAAAAGGTGTCTCTCATCAGTCAAGTGGGTGTATTATCTGATGCCTCCCTCAGTTTTCTGTTGTTTCTGCCAAGGGATTGAAGGGTTTATATAATATGGCACACTTTTCAGAGCAAGAGTAGCATATAGTAATTTAATTGATTAAGTGAAACTTGGCTTCTATTCTGAAGGCCTGTGAATTACTCATCCCAACATAATCTCTCCTGACTGGCTGATTACAGATGGTGGAGAAGTTGAATGACAAGATAGCAGATCTTGATGAGAAAGCCAACAGCCTAGACAAGCGACGCACCCAGACCATTGCCTCCATTTCCTACATTAACGAACGGAACCGCAAGAACAACGTGGAGAAGGCAGAGCGTGCTATCATTGTAGGTTCATTATCATCATCTTTCCTGTTTAGAATGTTCAGCTGATTTATAAATAGCCAGTGTTAGACAGCAGTAACTGGTAACAACAAAGGTACTATCAATCATTGTCCACAAATACTTCTATTTTCCTTTCCTAGTATGCTATTTCTATATTTGAAGAGCCTTTTGAAGATCATCCAATAGGTGATAATGATAAATTTTAAGAATTCTCTTTTCACAGGCTGAAAGTGAAGCAAATAAAGGACTCAAAGCTGAGGATCCCTTTACCCGGCGCTCCACGCGGCCCACAATGGTCACCAGAACCAAAGAACCAGATATACAGTCATCTGAAATGCTTATACGGATGGAGGCGGAACGTAAAAAGAAGCAAGATGATGATAAGAGGAAGAAGGTATGTTAAGGCAGATATTGTATATATAAGGAAAGTGTTATGTAGTACCTGCTAAAATCTAAAGGGCACTGACTAGAATTCTGTTACAAATGTCAGATAAAGTCTATAATCAAAGCCACCCATATTTCACCCCATTAAAGTACAATACAGTATATCAATCCTTGACCAGGATCCACCAAATTTGACTAATTTCTTACATTATGTTTGGAGATGTGTGCGAGAAACAGAACCTGAAGGTGAATGTGGTGAAGAGCAAAGTTATGGTCTTTGAAAGGGGTACAGCCACAGGTTGTGAAGTGAGGTTAAATGGACAGGTTATGGAGAATGTCAGCTCATTTAAGTATTTGGTCAATGTGATGAGTAAAGATGGGAGGTTAGAGGATGAGATGCGAGAGAGGGTACAACAGGGGAAGAGGGTTGTAGGAACACTGAAAGCAGTGACAAGGAATAGGGTGATGAGTATGGAAGTGAAGAAAACGCTACATGATAGTGTGGTAATCCCGACACTGACATATGGGAGTGAAACATGGACCATGATGGAAAGACATAAATCAAGAGTTAGAGGGGTGGAAATGAGCTACCTTAGAAGTGCGTATGGAGTGACATGGAGAGACAGACTGACCAATGAAGAGGTACGGGAGCAATGTGGTGTGTGTGTGGATGTGTTGGAGAGTGTGAAAAGGAACACCTTGAGGTGGTTCGGTCATTTGGAGCGTATGGGAAGTGAGAGGTTGGTTAAGAGAGTACGAGAATGAGGTGGAGGGGCAGACCGAGAGTGAGGTGGAGGGATGGAGTTGAGAGGTATGTGAGGGAGAGTGGTATGGAGTGGGAGGAGAGACGCCAGTTAACGGGGAACAGGGGTTCATGGAGGCGATTCATTTGTGGCCACCCCTTCGGGGATTAAGGTGTCTGGCAATAGATAGATAGATATATGTTCAGTCACCCTGTGAGTTTAATCACAACTTATCTGTAAGTTTTTTAGTTAAAAATATGGATAAAATATGAGTGACCCTGCCCATAAATGTTAGTGAGTTTTGGGGTTAAGGGACCATTTGAGGGAGTGAAGGCTCAGTATTGGTGAAGGTTTGTAGTCTTGAAGCGTCCTACTGGTTTTTATTTGGTTTGTTTATAATAATAAACTTTATGCTATAGAATGATCATGTAATTTCATAATTGTTTCCTAAAGAAAAGGGTTAACAAAAACGAGATACAGTAGTATAAGTACAGTACCTTTAGTCTCCTTAATAATCTTCTTCCTTGTTGCAGGATGATGAAGTGAGCAAGAAGCGACAGGATGATGAACGCAAAAAGGACGAGGAACGTAAGAGGGTCCAGGCTGAAGACCTCTTTGCTGCCCATGACTTTGATGTGAAAATTGACCTTGACGTCACTATACCAGGTATGATACCAATCTTTTACATAGCTTAATCATATTCAGCCAAGACTCCAATTCCCTTTTTCTAAGATATGGATGGCTCCAGGCCCATTAAAAGGAAAAAGGAAACCAAATGAAGGGCAGAATTCCCAGTAAAGAGCTTAAATTTACACACCAGGATATGTGTATGAATCTCCTGTGTCTTTGCTCCAAAATGGAGGACCAAAATTAAGAAATGTAATTCTTATCTCTGATTTATATGTGATAATGAAAGAAACAGATATACAATGTATTTGGGGGTACAAAAATTTTTTGGGGGTGACAACATGTTTCCATGCATACTGTACACACACATATATAATGTGAAATACTGGTAATTATGAACCATCTGTTTCTCCTTCCTTCACAGTCTCTGCACCAGTGGGGCCAAATAGCATGCGAGGGACTACTAATGGAAGCTCAGTACCGTCTGCTCCTAAACGCTCACTCAACCTTGAAGAGTACAAAAAGAAAAAGGGCCTAATATGAAGAGATAAATATATAGGATTGGCATGAGAGCCATTGCAACGAAAGAGATATTTTCACTTACTGTGCTGGTGGAAGTAGCTACTGTACTCTTATAAGGAAATTAACCCTAGATATCTGTGGGTAAAAGAGAACATAACTTGTAAGTAGAAAACAAGCGGGCCATCAAATGGTCAAACTAAAAAAAAAAATATTTAAAAACTTTTAATTGCCAAGTAAGCTCACATTGACACGCTATTGATTTAACGACAGTTATCCCACCTGGGAATTGAACCCAAGACCTGCAGATATAACGCAAGGGCATTGTGTATTTTGTAAGTTCATCTCGTGCTACTGATTGGGATGGAAATTCAGTGTAGCTTTCTCCAGACATGTTGTATTGGAGGGTATTACCTGCACAGGAATGGGTAATTGCTTAAGGGTTTTGGCACCTCTTTGAACCTGAGCCAGTCCCTTTCTTCTGCTGTCCCTCCTTTCCTTATTATTCCTTTATGCTGTCCCTCTTCTCTGTTTCCTCTTTTGTGTTAAAAAGTCTTTCTGGGCTAGCACAGTCTTCATTCTTCAACTTTTCATTCAATAATTCCTTCTCTTGACAACCTGAGTTCTATATAAAATTGCCAACATACAAGCCAAGCACATTCAAGTGTACTCTGTATTTAAGTAAGAACTTTTTGGTGACATGAACCAATGGGCAGCATTCTTACATCACATGTTTCGGTGGCCTAGAGTTCAGCCCTTGGATGGGGTAAGTTGCTCACAAAAGATAATAAGGCTTCTGGTTTGTGAAGGAATGAAGTCATTCACCAAAAGAAAGTTGTGTTGTTCTTGCTGAGACACAAGTGCTGAAGAGCTTGGTGAGAATGTGTGTGTACAGTAGAATGATAATGTCCACTTGGTGAACTGCAAAATAATATTTAAAGGAGAAAAATATTTGTAACTGAAAACTATGCAGGTACAACTTTTTCTTATGAACATTGTACAGTATTTGTAGATTTAATATTAAAGAGGGTGTAAAATTTCTTAAGATGAATCTTTTTCCTGAAAGGAAACAAATTTAACTGGGTCACTGTTGTAGTTGCTGTACTCTAATGTGTCTGGAATTATTGGATTCCTTCCAGTAAAATAGCATTGCATAAAATTTCATGGGAATGCGGTAAAAAATGCAGTCTTAATAAAAGCTGTTTCATAGGGGTATGAAATCAGATATCAAGTACTGTTTAAAATTAAGGTACAGTAATTACTTAAATTTTACTCATTAGTGTTAAGTTATGGGACGAGTATTGAAAACATGATATTTGTATAAATTGTGTCTTGTTTTAATTTGAATGTTAGCAATGCCTCAGGTTTGAGAGTTTTCATTTTCTATCACTCATGTTCATCATAATTGTGAATTTGTGTACAGTATAAGACCTTTGCCTTTCCTGCATTCTCAAGTGAATAATTTGTCACTATAACCAGTGAAAAGCATTGAGTTGAACTTGCATAAAAGCCACAGTGTCTTTGTTATTTATCTGATATTGTACACAATCATATCATTATCACTTAGCCATTTGGGAGTACACATCATGCCAGGTCATTCTCATTACTCATTTTTCATTGAATCATGATAACTGGATTGGAGTCACATGTTGATGTTACAGCAGCAGGTGTAGTGGACCTTGTAAAGTAAAACCCTTGGTTGGAATTTTGTGTTGGTTGTTTTTTTCTATCCATTCTGTGAGTGGTGTGATACACTGTTATAGGATTAATACCATAGTTACAATATATAGTAGAATACCAAATGTAATATTAATATGAATTGGCATTCACATTCAGTCATAGGAAATGACACCTTGTTCCTGTGGGTCTGAGATTAGTTTTGTTATTATACTTGGCTTCAATCCCAGATGCTTTATAATGATGAGCCAATTATAAAGCAAACTGTATATGATTTTCAATTAATCAGTCCATGGGGAGTGTTTAATTATCTGAATCCTGCCATGGTTCTGTGATGAATAATGCCCTGATCTGTTATCTGTCAAGGTCTCTTACATTATCCCAGTGTTCTCAAGAGCCACTTCATCTACTAACCATATATCAGACATTAAGTAGGTACAGTAAGATAATGCATAAAATGGTCAGGTTAGTCATTGGTCTGGATGCCTGAAAAGTTCATTTTTATTCTGCAATAGTGTCATCGTTCCTACAGTATTGTGCATTTTAAATGATGTGAGTGCTCTTCATTCTAAGAGGAAGTAAATCCTTGAAGAGTTTTGTCACCCATACATTATATTCTTGATTTCCATTTATTGGATGAAACACTGTTAATTCAAAGCTCTATGTTACCACAAAATATCTACATTTATTGCATATTATTTTTACTTTTAGCTAGAAAGTAAGAAAGGTTACAAAATTCAAACTAATATAATAATATGAAGTACTGAATGCCAGTGGCAGAGGTCATGAGCAGAAGTAATCAAGGCCATCTCTCACTCTTGATTAGAGAAACACAGTATTTGGCCTTGTTGGATATTTTATAAATAAATATACAATCTTGCCCTTATTTTAGTAATATAAAAGTGTTTTTGTCAATTACTGTATTGATGTGAAAGGAGAGAAAAGTTATCTTGTGTGTGGTATTTCAGTTGCTGTGGTAAGACAAATGATATTGTAGTGATATCAGTATGGTGTCATAAATGATTATAAACTTGTTATCTGAGGGCATATTGTAAAGTTGATGGCACTTTATGTAATCATACAATGGAGACTTAGGGACTGGGAGTGGACTGGGATAATTTTGGAGATAAATTCAAAATTATGATTTACGGACTGGCACCATGATACTGTATTATTTTGCTGGTGTCAATTAAACAGCATTATTGTGTTGATGACAGGAGTAGGGTAAATGAGGCATCACTGAATACTGGTACTGTACTATGCAGTGGGTTATTCATTCCTCAGAAAAGTTTGACTCATGCATGGTCACCTCAGTGTACCACTTACTCCAAGAGTGTTGCAAACTTTTGGCAATGGCCATACCCCAGTAAAGCATCTGAGTGAGGGTAACTGTCTTGGCAAGCATGGTAACAGATTGCTCAACATCACCACTTAGGGATGCTCTCCTACATGGTATTTCTTTGCTGATTAACTTTGTGCATGATGTTTGTGTGTCTCATTCCATCTAGATTGCTGTTTGACCTTTACAATGTTTGATCAATTGATTTTCCTTATTTTTCTGCATCCTGTCTAGTTTGTGCGTGCAATTTTTGTATCGCCTTTTTACGAGTTTCCAATCTTCTGGAGTTGCTGTAAAAGCCAAAAGGAAAGAAAAGAGAAGAATGGGGAGTCCATGGTTGCTTAGCTTTCAGGGGCATGGTGGCTGAGGGGGTGTGGTGGTAGCCTACACACCCTGCTGGTGAACAAAGCCACTCCCAAACACCAAAGTCCCACGTACTCAGAATGCATACGAACAAGTGTCAACTCTTGGATCTTTTATGAATACTGTCCCAAGGGTCCATGTTTTATGCTGCAAACCTGGGGGGGACTCTAATGAAAATGAGATAATGGTCCGATAACAAGCAAAGAGTGGACAGAGATGAACGTATGAAGGGTAGGGGGCGTGAACATGACACTCTGTAGCTGGCACCACCAGAACCTATATAGCCTGTGCTGCAAACCCATGGAAGGGTAACTGATGAGAAAATAGTCCGAGAACAAGGTACAGTATATACAAAGGAATGGGGGATGGAAGGGGGTCAGGTGGGAAACAATGACACCCTCTAGGTAGCTGGCACCAAGCAACCATCACCTAGGCAGAGTTAGGGTAGAGGACAGAGAAATGGTTGAATTCACTATAAGATAATGGTCCCAGAACAGGGTATTAACATGCATGGGGGATGGAAAGAGGTGTGAGGGGGGGAGAACATGACACCCTCTAGGACTAGTAAGTAGCCGGCACCAAGCAACCAGTCCACCATCACTTACCACCCAACCTAGCTGAGGAAGGGGACTTTTATTAATGAGATATTGGTCCGAGAACAGGGTATTAATACATGTTGGATGGGCGTAAAAGTGGGAGGGGCCGAGGGGGGAAGAACATGACTCAGGTAGGTAGCAGACACCAAGCAACCAAGCAACCATTACTAAACACCCAACCTAGCTGAGGAAGGGGACTTGAATTAATGAGATAATGGGCCTAGAACAGGGTATTCTTAATGCACAGGGGATGCATGGATAGAGGTGTGAGGGAGTGCAGGGCAGGGGTTGAGGAAGGGGACTTTTAATTAATGAGATAACGGCCCTATATTAACTAGAAAAGGGTACGTACTAATGCATGGTGGGGATGGATAGAGGTGTGAGGGGGTAGGAAGAGAGAGGGGGGAGAACATGACACCCTCTCTCTCTATATATATAAAAAAGAAAAGATAAAGGTAGCCGGCACAAAGCAAGTAGCAACCAGACCCCACCACCACTTGCCATCCATCCTGTCCCACGGTAACATCTACTCCACCCTCGTCGGTCATCAACAGTTTTCTCCTTTTACATCATGTCTCTTGAAGATGTACGTATGCCAGTTGGCCATCTGTGGTTTTGGTTTTGTCTGCTGTTGATATAATTTGCTGTTGTAGAGTCAGAAATATGGGAGGGATAGATAAGTAAATAAATTAAGTGGTCGAGTCATGAAAGAAAGATCATGCAGCAGTTGTTGTTGGTATGCACGGCTCAGTCAATATCGTTTTTTTTTTTTTTTATGTATATATATAGTGTTGTTGTGGAATACTTGACCAGTCTCGTGATCACAGGACAAATTATGATTAAATTAGGCATACACATTATTAAATAAATATTATATAAGTGTACTGACCGGGGATATAATAGTCTACGTAAAGTATAAATCAATGTTCAGTGACATTATGTGATCTTTAGTGCCTTATTCAAGAACATCCGTGGTGTATACGATGGTGTGGTACTGTACGACGGCTCTGTTGTTTGTCTATGGAGCCATCGTACCGGTACTACACCATCGTATGTACCACAGACGTTCTTGAATATGGTCCTATTAGACCTGTAGTGGTGGGTGTGTCCAAGTTGAATATCCAAGTTATTTAGGTTTTAACCCTGAAATAATTACAATAATATGTTTGACCAAGCTCTGAAATAATTACCATAAGTTTGACCAATGTCTAAAGAACACTGTCAACATTAATTTCATGCTGTGTAGATATATTACCGGAAAATCTTTATGTGGACTTTGCCTGCCATTTTATTGGTTGATGTCATTGTGGGCCATATTCAAGAATGGAATTTATCCAGTATATTGCTGTTTTGTAGCAGTGTTGCCACATCCAGCTAGATCCCGGTAGTTTGCCCCAGTCAGGTCCTGGTAGTTTGCCCAGGTTCCTGGTAGCCTGCCCCGGTTAGGTCCCGGTAGTCTGCTGTGGTCTAGGTTAGGTTAGGTCAGGTAAGGTCAGGCTAATTTCAAAATGCCCCATGGAAATGGGGCATTTCCGAGGAAAATGTCATAAAATAAAATAATCTTAAAATGGTATAAATTAGTGGATAAAGAAGGTACAAACATCGTAATAAAAAACGGCAATATACTGGATAATTACCGAAAATAGTCTTAGAATGATATCAATTAGTGATTAAAGAGTGTAGAAACATTGTAATAAAAAATGACAATATACTGGAACATTATGTCAAGAACATTTGTGATGCATACGATGTTGTGGTACCTGTATGACGACTCCATAGACAAACAATTAATCCATCGTACCGGTACCACACCATCGTATATATACACCATCAATGATCTTGAATATGGCCCTGTTTACTGTGGTGTTGTAATGTCATTGTATATTTATATTTAGTAACTGTCTTACTAAATAGACTCCTAACATAACTAATGCTGAGTTTGGTTAGGTCATGTTAGTTTGGCTTGTGGCATAAATTCCCGTTAGTGATGTGAGCAATACCTTAAGGGTTTTGGCGCCCTTTCGGCCCCAGCCACTAGCTATTATTTCTTCAACTGTCCTCTTTTCTCTCTATTTCCTTCCTGCTTGCTCTCTGACCTTTCTATCACCTTTTTCTGGCGCTATATGACCTCGCTGTTGCGGCGCCTAATATCAATCAATCGCTCAATTGTAGCATAAATCATTACAGCCTGTTCTTATTATTATATATAGATATTCTGTACAATATAATGCCATTACAGTCCTACAGAAAATATCAGTAAAAATATAGCAGGTAGAGCTCTCAGTAAGTTTTTCTTTACATATACAGTATCAGTAGGATATACCTTGTAAATTTACCGTTTAGACTTTTAATTAGTAGCTCGAATTTTGGTATTATTGAAGAGATGCTGGGTTTCCAGGATATTTCTTTTTTTTTCATATTTTTTTGCGTATGAATGGTGGGTTCTTTCAAATTTAATCAAAATATTGTAATGAAAATACTTTCAACCAAGCATAATCAATGACTTTATTCAAAACTGGAACAATCTCTGGGATTAAGAAAGTTAAAGATTATTTCTTCATACTGTTATGTTCAAACCTGAAAAGAACAACAAATAATATGAAATAAAATAATAATGACACAATTATGATCTGTTGTCACTCCAAACACTTCATGTGTATTGTGTTGCATTATTTCTTTCACCAGCCTCTTTAGAAATCATTGTTGCATCCTGTGGAAAATTTGCCGTCATGCATTTTTCTCTCAATTTTTCTTTTCCTCCTGAAAATTCAATATCCCAACCTCTCCTATTTCTCATTGGAATTGAATATAAATAGAACTGTGATTACTGTATTATCCTACAGGAAATGTGATACTGGTATTGATAATTACTGGTTAAAATATGTAGGCTATGTATGGGACATATCCATGGTTTTGCCCAGCCATTATCAGATTAGATGATGATATTTGGGTATCAATGGTACCATTTTCTAAAAGGACACAAAGTTATGGGATAAACAATTTGATGAAGGGGGTGCGGGAATAGGGGGACAGGCTTGGGGGGGGGGGTTTGAGGTGTGTGGGAGTAGGGGGACAGGCTTGGGGGGGGGGGGTGGGAGTAGGGGACAGGCTTGGGGGGGGGTTAGGGGGATGCGGGAATAGGTGACAGGCTTTCTACCCACCCCAAGCCTGTCCCCCTATTCCCGCACCCCCCAAACCCCCCCAAAGCTTGTCCCCTACTCCCATATTCTCTCGTGCCCTCAGCTCTCTCCTCTGCTTCAGAAATTTCCATATCCTCCCACATACATCCTTCTCAAGTGTGTTCGGTTTTCTTTGGAGTCATCTTTCCTTTGTATGTATGGTCATTTCCCTCCTGAAAAGATTGTACTCTGCTCCATACACATCCAAACCACATCAGTCTTAGTTTCTTCAATTTTTTGCTCACCCACATACCACTTATGCTGAATCCTGCTAACAAACTGAACTAAATCACATTACCTACTTAGCAGAGGTAATTATGCCTACAAAGACGAAAAAAAATTATTTGTTTGGAAAACAGACTAAAACATGTGCCAAATTTGAGAATCTATTTGTTAAGAAGATACTGTAGTTTTTTTTTTTTTTTTTTTGAGAGGTGGGTAGAACAATAATATACATTGGAGTTTGACAAAAAGCATTTCAACTTACTTTGTAGTAAGTACAGTATGATGTCAAAAATAGATACCATATTGTGCCTAATGAATGTTGATGTGTAGGATGCCTTTAATAATGAGCCGGTATCTTGGAGAGCTGCCATCATAGCACTGACAACATGATGGCTTGGTTCTCTCAATAGCTGGGGCTTCTTTTGCTCACCTTTCTTATGTCTCTTAACACATTAATTCACACTGGATTGAATATCTTACTTTAACTGTGGTATTATTGTGGTTTGTTGTATGTATACATGTAGGTACACTCGCAATCCAAAATATGTATCCAGGCTTGCTTCGAATAGCCTGATCGAGTATTAAGTGAGCTCGAGCAAATATGAAACAGGATAAGTGTGTAATTGGTTCGCTAGTATGTCAAATGATTCGAAACTTCAACAAGACCTGGATACAAATTTTGGATGATTGTGAGTGTACCATAGAATTAGTAGAACACCTAATTGTCAGATATTTTTTCCTCCTTCAGCTTCTCAAGATTTTAACATTTGCTCATTCCTTTGCAGAAGTTTAATAAGGCTGCTGAGGATGTTAAGAAGTTGAAGACTTCTCCCACTGATGATGAGCTGAAGGAACTCTATGGACTTTACAAGCAGGTCACTGTTGGTGATGTAAACACAGGTACGACAATAATTACTGTTTTATCTCAGCATTTCTAAGGTTGCAGTGCAGTCATTTCACTTTCATTGATATTTAACATTTTTACACTGTACTACTCAAGAAGTTATATTTAACACGTTTGGTACTTACACCTTCATTCCAGTTTAGTACAATACTTGGAAGTGAAAAGTGACAGGATATTGAATTAGTCTATGGAAGAGGTAATTGAGAGGTACTGTACTGTATTGTCATGAGACCAGATGGATGAGAGATTGTGTCTAATAGTTCCACACACAAACACTAGGTTCTACACTACAGAGGTAATAAAGTATTATATTAAAGTTTTTCTTTTACTTAAGGTCTGTGATATATCCCTACTAATCTACTGGAGTTTCTCAGGGGTCAGTTCTTGGAACCCTAGTACAGTACCAGGCTGTATTCATTTTATTTAAATGTCATAAACAACAACCTCAGCAAATTTGCATTTCACATAAAAATGGGAAGAGTCATTAACTCAGAAGAAGATTCATATCCCAGCAAAATGATTTGAAATACCTTACTTAAATTATTTGACAAATTCCTGATGGAATTATAATCAATACTGTATATGCCAAATGTTTAGCACAGTTTTGGTTAGTATGACTCTTAACATAGGCAGCAATGCATAAAATTAAATAAAGATGGTTTCACAACATGTTGACCTGCATACCAACCATTTGTTTTTGTATGTTATCATGTGAACCCTTTATGTTTTATATTCAGGCTTTGATCTGGCTTTTGTTATAGTCTGTTGAACTATATTGACAATATTTAAATGTTTTAACTGTGGATTCATATATTGTTGCATTTTGCAGAACTTGCCACAAATGTGCATAGTAACACTTATGAGAAAAAAAAAAAGTCAGCTGGGATACATGAGTGGGCCATTCTTATCTGTACAGTGTACTATTATAGTGATAAGAATCTTGTAAAGTTGGTATTGGGCTAATTAACAGTCCTGATTCTGTACCATTATATATAGTACAGTATTGTACTACTGTACTGTACATAATCTTCTCTGTCTTAACAGAGAGGCCTGGAATGCTAGACTTCAAGGGTAAGGCCAAGTGGGATGCCTGGAGTTCCAAGAAGGGTATGGACAAGGATGCAGCAATGGAGGCTTATGTAGCCAAGGCAGACCAGCTCGTTGCTACTTATGGCTTACAATAATTTACTTCATTGAAGACGTAGTTATTTTTTTACATTCAGAATTTTGCATTGTCAGATATGTCCTGGTGCATTTTATATTTCTTGGTGTTTGGAATTTGAAAATTTCAGTACTTTGTTTCTCTCAATACAGCTACTGAATATTATTTGTATGTTTTATTAATGCATTCCAGTATGGAATCAAGGTAAATAGAATATGAAGTTTGACTTTACAAGAATAAGAATAAATACAGCAAGAGAGCTTGTGTGTGATAGGTAAGAATTATGATCCTTCAAATACAATGTCTAAGCATCTCTACAAAATTTGGACATGAATTTGGACCTCTCCCACTGTTTATTTTATGGATGAGGATGTTCAATGGGCTTCTTTTCTTTTGTCCTCAGTTGTATTGAACTAAACCCTTTTTCTGTCTGCTAGAAATGATGCATTTTGGGTTGCTCTCAATGTCTTCAGCTAGATGTAGAATCTGAGAAATTATTGCGGGTCATTATAGATCGACGAAAAACATCTACTGTATTGTACAGTAGTTATGTATGTTTTGGTGAGGGGTAGGGGTAGGGGGTAGGGGGTAGGGTACTTGCCTGGGTGACCGTAACTATTTCCAGTATCTCTGCTCTTTTGAGGGATGGGTATTTTGTGGTAGTTTGGTCCCTGTGATGCTGCTATGTGAGGACCATTTCAGCAGCTGACCTTGGTTCAGGATGTCTGTACATCAACCAGGCCATCAGCAATAAATACTTAATAATTTAGGTAAAGGCAACTAAAATTCCTGTTGGCTTTTTAAAATTTAATGTGTTACACATGTTTTAGATACAGTTCCCATTATGAGAGATTTAAGTCATTACTGCATATATATCGGTACTTATTTATATTATACAAACTTGCAGATTTATATACTGTATTCAATTAGCATTACTTAACGGTATGTTATCAAGAGACTTGTGAGGTGGTGCCACACAACATTGGTGTATGATATACACAGCGTGCATAAAGGCAGTACTGTACAGTAAATACAAAGGGTTTAACTGTACCTGTACACTACAAAGATTAAGCTACTACATATTATTGTAGTAGAGTTACTTCCCATCATGAATAACCCATATACAGCCCCAGTGTAACTTAAATGTCACAGTTTGTTTTAACAAATATGTTTGTGATAACCATATACTGTATTTACAGCAACTTATCCATACATATATTAGGCTATACTGTATGTATTTAATTTTTGTTGCCCCCAAACCTGCTTATATATTGAGGAGGAAGCTTGGGTAATAATTTTTCTTGAGCTTTGAAGATTTCCAGCTCATTTGTGAGTTATTGTAGTCAGACCTTTATGCATAAATCCATTCCATTACTGACCAATGTTTATCCATATGATAATTAAAGCTATGAACAGAAACTTAGATAGGTTCAGAGTATGATATGAAGAAAATAAACTATTCAGTTTTAACTTAACTTGCATAAAACTGTAATGCAACTCAGACTGAAAATAGGAAATATCAGTTACTTGTCTCAGGTACAAAATGGCAAACACATGTGAACATTAGGTTACAAGTGTAGTACATAATATATAATATACAGTAGTATTAATTCAACTCAGTAATGCCAAACTAGTACCAAGTAATTTAGTACTAACATAATAATAGAAAAAAGAACAAAAGGATATAATTATACATAAAACAAAAATAAAAACTAGTACCAGGCCAAATAGGGCACCCAGCCCTAGGATGGTATAATACTGGGAAATGGACAAATAAAAGATTACAATAAAGTTTACGTAAAAGTATGGCACATGGGAGAAAACAAGAACATAATAAAGAGGGAATGATTATAATTACAGAACCAATATGCCTAAATGTTATAAGTATCCTTATGCTACTTTCGTACTTGTTTACTTTCGATACAAAATTTGTTGTAGCACACTTTCACCAGGCAGGAGAGGGAATGATAGTAAAGTGCAACTTTAGAGTAAGTGGAATTTCATTGCATAAATGTTAATAAGCACGCGTTGCCTGCATTTGAAATATCTAGAATTATTTAGTGTTATTGGTTTTATCATAAAATAAATAACTTCTTTAGAAAGTACAGTATAGAAATAACATTGTTGTCAAAGTTTTCTTATAAAATTTTATAAGTAACTGAAATTTAAATGTTCATAATTTTTAAAGAACATTTTTCCATTGTGCAGTTACTGGATGGCTTCTCTCCTAGGAATGTCATCATACTGATGAAGCAATATTGTATTGCCATGTCATTACTTATGTCAACCCAATTATTATTGAGAAATATTAAGTTATAAGGCTACTTGCACACTTAAGAGTAACTGGCAATGAGGGAAGTGGCTTGGGAAAGTAAACTTTCTATGTGTGCATGTTACACTGCTTTTTATAATACAGCCTGCCAATACTGTACGAGGTTAAAGAGCCTGATGTATACTCATAAAAAATTCAATTTGTCAGATTTCTCAACTGCCATTAAAGCAATTAAAACTAGCAAAAAGAAAGTTATGCTATCTGGCTAAAGGAGTTAAGCAGAGAATACTGTAACTTGTTCATTACAGTATCTGACCAAAATTCATGGGTTACTCTTTGTTGAGATCCTATTACAGTCATGTTCCTAACCACTATTATATTATACCGATGGCCTTAAGTATACCAAAACACAAAATATTAATATGTACATAAAACAACTTTAGCATTTAGCCAACTTAACATAAATGTGAGGATGAAGAGGCACTATTTGAAACTAACTAAACCCAGGCTCTTATACACTAACTACCATAGAGAGGCACTAATCCCATTTACCAAAGTGAGAACATGAGGGTTCAAGTGATGTGGTTGTGGGTATTTATTCAGAGGCACAAATTGAGTGTAAGTAGTGGAAAGAGAGAGTTAAGTATTGTATGTGTACATGTGTTGTGGACTAGACCCAAACTGACCAAACATTAAAAATTTCAAGACATAGCTTATCTAATATTGCCACTCACTGGCAGGCTGGTGCAGTGCTAAATTAGTGCCTTGGGGGTCAACCCAGAAGTTATGAGTATGTACCCCATTTATAGAATGGACAAGTTTCATAGTGCTGAAAGTTATTACAGTCTCTTTTTGAACAAGAGGGATGGGGCAAGGGTAGTCATTTGATGGGTCTAATCTACATGGTTGATTGGAGGCCTAGTCCTGTGTGTTTCCCTGCTTGGAGACTTTTTGAAATATTCTGTAGTGTTAGAACATGAGCACTTCCCCTTGTGGACATCTCTTTTCAAGGAGGACTCAAAACTATTAAATATACCACATCCAACTACTTATGGTGTGACAGAGTTGTACAGTACTCTGCACTATTATACTTTGGCCAACAAGATCAGTCAGTTGGGTGTGAATGCTATGTACATGTAGTAGTACAATACTACTGTACTACTAGCGGGAGAATGTAGAGAGACCAGTTTATAGGACTCTTGTGTAGGCTTGCTTAGGATTCTAACACAATAACTATACAATACACTGTACATAAATACTAACTGGGACTTGTATTTTTTTTTACATCATCTACTTTATCGTACCAAAGGGATGCAAGCGTTACAATCCATATATTATAAAAGTCTGGTTTCATAGTCTATGCCTACCATAAGCTGTACAGGCAAAAATTTCAGAAAAGTAGAATTGCATGGATGGAAAGTCACTTGGCAATTTAACCCCAAAATTACAGTAAATATCAAAATATAAGCATAAACTTTCAATTCTGTTCAAGGGAAAGTACTGCACTATTTTTTGTATTTTTGTTCAGTTTCCTGTATTGTACCACCTTAGTATCAAATGCCCTATATGGCCTGGTACAGGACTAGGTTTTACATTATTAAATGAAATTATATGAGGGAAGTTATGCATGCTAGCTGAGTCATACCTACCAAGCTATCTTACTGCTCTTGCACCAATCCATTTGCATGTTATATAATGACTGAACAACCTAGGTGACATCACACATCTATGTCTAACTTCAACAACTTCAACAGATTGGAAATCAGTTACAGAGTTCTCTTGTATAAGTATTTTCTAAATCCATAAAGGTTCAAACACCTTCCTATCTTATCACAGGCTTTCTCCATTAACTGCTTTACTGCAAACACCTTATCCACACCACCTCTTCACCATGAAAGCCTCCCTGCCCTTTGCTCACCAATTTCTGATCTTACCTAAGCCTCTCAATACAAATTGCATACCATAATTAACAGACATAAACCTGTGTAGTGATTCACACAAATATACTTGTACAATAAAAAGTATAATAAAATATAGTCAAATTTATCTAAATATTACCAAGAGTTTTGTGAGATCACAAACAAAGATCAAATAACACAAGTATTTGTTGCAATTTTTGGGTTAAAGCCATTTCATGCCTTTCCTACTTCACAAATGTAATATTATTTATATCAGATTATTATTTTTTTCAGGTAGGACATTCTCCCAGTAACAGCTTTACAAAGTTCCATGTACAGTATAATGATGATTGGAGTACAGAAACACAAGATACTAATTATAATCCATATCAGTGGCCATAAATTATGTGTACTGTACTCTGTGGCTGATCCTATCTCGTAAGGGTTAATGACAACAGTTGTCTAACTTAAGAAAATGGTTTATACTGCCCTTGGAGGCTGGCATGAGTATTAGACCTATATTTATAGTCAACCAAAGACCGTCACTGAATGTATCCCTAATGGTTACAACTACTGAATGAAGTAATCTAAGTCATGTCTGTCAATGGAGCAGGTGCATAAACAAAGTACAGTATATTATTTTACCTGTAGATGAAATAGAAAGCTGTCACTTAAGTACTTCATAAATATTTCTTTTGTCTATCAGTGTGTAGACCACTTCACTTTCGAAAAAATAATCCTGACTGGTAAATGTATTTTATCATTAATTTGTCAAGTGTTACTGGGAAGATTTCCCATCATGAATATTGCATAATATGTGAAGGCACTGTAGCATTTTGGCACATCATCAAATCCAATGAAATGTAAAATAATACTATGTTCAGTTCTTTCAGCACAGATAATCAATCTAAGTGTATTGTGAACTTTCTAAAAATTTACTTAAACCTGTAAAGTAACTTTGTAAGTATGGAAATTTTTCCTTGTACAGCAGTAAGTACAATAATACCTTGGATGCACCCTTTACTTTCTTCTAGATATGTAATAATTTGATTACTGTACTTTCTAATCCTATTTACTACTTTACAGTGATTAAATTAAACTTCTTCGGGTAATGAACGATGCATGTACAGTAGATCAATGACAAATACTCCTATCAGGTGCAAATTTCCTTATTAACACTGAGTGCAAGTGCTGACATGAGATGGTTCCATGAAGGTTGCAATCTAGAGTTAAATGTGTTACTGCTTCAAAGATGTAGGAACACCTCTACCTTTTATGATGAACAGTTACAGAAGAGTAATATGCCCACTAACTAGCTGTAAACTTAACATGTGTCTTTACCTGTAAAGTGCCAGATATATATATTTACATTGATCCTTGATCACATGCCCACTGCCAGGTCAGTAAAATTTACAATTTGTCTTCAAAATGTACCCATCTATAAATACTCAAGGTACAGTACCTTGTATATATATATATGGGTACTGTCTGGCAGACCAGGGCCGGTATTCACAAAACATCTTGAGAGTTTGCATTTGTTCGAATGTTTGTATTCTGACCTCACCATATTGTTTCGGGCTTATTTCGAAGCAGTGAATGGTTTTGTTATTCTATTTGTAGGAACTCATATTATGATTTTGAAGCAATGCCGGTCCCAGTCCTTGCCAAATTTTAGCTTAAGATTGAACTTTGCCTTTGTGAATACCGGCCCTGACCTTTCTTCAATACTGAAAATTGAAGTGTAGGGGTAAATGTAAAGAAATGTAGTGCAGTTTCTATTTATGCCTCAATAACCCATTTCAAATAGATCTCTTTATGAAAGAATTAAAATTGCCTGGCACTGGTCATGATACAAGTACTAATACTGCCTGACACTCTACTAGTGAAGATGTAAAGCTTGGCCAATATAATTAACAGCATTCATGCATACTTGAACAGATAAGAAATGAGTTCTTCCTTGTTAGATAGAACTGAAAATCAAAAGTAATTTATGGCCACAACTTTACAGAGTGAATCAAATTATCTAACCTCATACATCATAAGCACATACAATACTTAGTTTGAGACATGTCATCTACATTTATAACTTGTATTAACATTGAAGCCTCAAATTGTAAGTGTGCATCCTTCCTAACATGTCTAAATTCAAAGACATAATTCTTCATTTTGTCTCTGTGAACAATTTGGACATTTGCTATACTGTATTGTACTCTTTCTATACAACTTGCTTTTTTGAATCTTGGTATCCTCACTTATAGTCCAAGTATTGATATACAATCTTCAGTATACTACACATGAAAATTCTACCAAGACAACAGGAACCATCAGTATTCATTCAGGTATCTATCAGAGCCTGGCCAGTAGAATAATAATTTCAAGTGATTCTCCTTTCATACATTTGTCTATTATGATATTGGGAACATGCAGGCAGCTGATGTATTTCTAGTTGTCCATCTCAAACAAAATGACTCGATACAAATACAGTACTCGGTTATAATTTTCCATAGAGATTATACAAGTTCCTGAAATCAATGGAACTTATGTTTAAATTGTGTCTTGTTCACATAATGTTTAAAGAGAATTACCGGTAGCTGAGTCTTCTGAACTTAATTAATCTTTTCAGATATTTTCTATTGTATTGATACCTTTCCTTCAACCTTCTTACACTTCCATATGTTACAATCCAATTATAGTAACAGGTCTTGTAATGAGTCTGAGTAATTATTATTATAATACAATATATAATTTTACAAAAAATGCTTAAACAAACTGTAAAAATATACTTTTTTAATCAACTGCGGTATACAAATATATTAATTACACAAGTCAGGAAAATTAAATACAACAAACAAATGTGGACATAAACATACCTTGGAAGTAATGCAGGACTTTCTCTGTTTAATTAGACACCATTTCGGAACATACGTCGGTTCTTCTTACCACTTATGGTACCGATTTATGTTGGACTGGTGACTTTCAAGACCTTTAATAGTCCAGCAGTGCTCACTTTATTAATTAAGCGTAACTAAACTGTACTATTCTATTATGGTATACAAAACATGACTAGCACAGTTTTATCAATTTAATACTGGTGTAGCTCTTATGATGGATCAGGCCTTGTTAACAATGAATTCAAATTATGGTTCACTGCGGTAAAATTTGCAAGTTTTCTGGGTATTAATCAGGACAATTTTATAGGCAATGTCATTACCACAACTTCCTCGTATTAATATAATTTTTTTTAATGCCATTGGTTTCTTTTCTGGTCACTCATATGTCCAAAATTGTAATTCTTAAGTCACCAGGAATCGACTCATATACTGTACAGTACATGTATATCACATGACATTTGAATGCTACACTATCCTACTGTTCATTTAATTTCTTGTGTTTATCTGGAAAGCCACTACAGTACACTACTTTATGCATTCCATACCTTCCTCCAAAAAATACGCTTCCACCTCATTTTTTGCCATTTTTTCCACTTTATTATCACACAGCCTTCATGTTAGATTTCCATCCACTAGAAACTCATTCCAACCCCCGGTGTTTGATTCTCAAACCACAGTGCCAGGCCGGGGGGCAGACGGGTGTCAGATGGCCTTAACATCTTCTACATCTGAACCTTCACCCTGTAAGCATAAAATGCCCTCCATTAACATTATTATAATTACAGAATTTTTTAAGCATTAAAGAGGCTAATTTTTCAAAACAAGTAATAATATAAATGCTTGATACTTCCTGGCCTGCAAAAATTATTATCTATCATATTAACAGATCCAATTAAATTATATATAATTATGTTTCGTCTTATGGACTGGTGCCTTGTTCCCTCAAAGAAACTGTCCATAAAGGTTGGCCAAGGCAGAAGAGTAATAACTTCACCTCATTTGGTAAAATTTTACTGTAAGTAAGCCTTCCTATCTTGGACTTATAAACAACTAATGATTGGTAAACTGTTCACTTTATGTACGGCAGGTAAAGTTTATCTTCTATTCCAAAACTCTCATACATGGGTGAAATGACTTCTCACCTGATGGATGACAATATCGTGTTCTGAATCTGATGTTGACATGTAGCGGTGGGTAGACCGAGAGCCAGAATGGGCGTGAGGAGCTATGAGACGGGTGTGTTCATCTCCACCAGATGTTCCCCCTACAGCAGATGTCCCACCTGGCCAGCCACCTCTACCACCACGGGATGTCAGCCGCCTCTTCATGCCTTCACCTGGTTGCATCAAGATTAATATTAGAGAGGAGAAAAATACTCCAGCCCCATACAACCATGATAAGTGTACAGGATAAATGCTGGAAGGACCAAGAAGCACAATAATGAGGCGACAATGTGATAAGTGGAAATACAACTACTGGTTGGATCATAGAAACAGTAAGGAAAAAAAAAAAAATCCATTCCCTTTATACCCTTGGGAATGTGCAAGCCAATGGAGAGTTAGTATATAGTATATTTATCATTGTTAAAGTATTTAATATTAACTTCTAATCAACTAAAGCACAAACACTACAAGGTCAATAGGGATTTAAACCTATCCTAGGCTATGCTTCATAATATCTTTAAGGTGTCTTCATATGTGCTATTACCACATGGCCTTTTCCCTCCAGAAATTTTATGAACAGCAGAAGTAACCCATCATTACAATCATGACACTCACTGACAACGTAGACATGCTCCCTGATATCTGAGCGCACGTCTGAAATATCCCAGATGAGAAGAAAGGTGTGACAGCAGTTGCCTGTCTGGTATTCCTCATCAATGTAGGGCTTGTATGAGAATGCATAGTGGTGCGCTACTGCTGCGATGAACATCTCTATGCAGATGAGGAAGTTCTGCAAAATCATATCGCTAGATTTAATTAAGTCAACTTACACCTTAGGTAAAGAATTTAACAACAGCAAACAAATAAAAACTTTTTAATCTCTGAGACTTGACATACTGTCTTGCATGTGTGTACAAATTTTTCTGCATAAGGCACTAAAATATATGCCACACACTTTAAAATACCTGAGGTTGAATAACTATTGTTTTGTAAGTTATTTCTTTCTTTACGAGAGCAAGCCTTCTGGCACATAACAATAATCACAAACCATTAATATATGCCATCTGAAAAAACTCCATCTAAATGATTGAATTAATTTCATGTGAGGTGAAGAAAGAATGATTGATTATATAATATACCAAGAACTTACTGTATAATCCAGTTTGCATACCTGCATGATGCTTGAGTCTTTTCTCTCCTGTTTTTCTGCCTCCTCAGGGTTATCTGCAGGGATGCCAAAGAGTTCATGCATGAACTCTGCCTTCATCAGGAACATGATGGCCACTCCTTGGCTGTTATAAATAGAATTACACTTGTTACATATTGCTACTTATGATGCATTATCCTTTTTTTTGCCAAATCATGTCACAGCACTGATATGGATATACTATTAATGGATATTAAATAAATTAACTAAACTAATTCATCAAGACATTTTTTCACTGAATTAAAGTGAATGAAAGAAGATCACACTATGCCTGGAAGACCCTGTAACACAAAGGAAAAGAAGCTAGAGAGGAGGGACGGCAAATATAAAAGAAAGTGGGGACAGTTGGAGAATTGAAAAGGAGCGACTTGGCCCCGAACCACACGCTGAAGACTCACAAGAATGAGAAGAACACAACAGCCTTGATGCAGAGGAATTTAGCCAAAGGTGACATTGGGTCCAGTTCTCGCCTCATGGCCTTGTAGAAGAGCACAAGGCAGTACATGGCAACAAACTGTGACAAATTGTTCACCACAAACAAGTAGACAAATGCCTGCAGATGTGAAACAAGAAAACATTAGTTGGCAAAGTAAGTCTTTATATACAGACACGGTGCTGTCTTCAAGAGTTTTCTTCTTTTCTTTTATTTAAATTACTGTATATCATTATGGTACAATATTTATAAAGCTTAACATACCAATATATCACCAATATTGTTATTACTCCTTTTCCAAATCTCTACTCACATTTTTGGGAGAGAGTTTTCCCTCTTCATAGACTCCCAACTGACCACACACAAAAGCGATGAAGGTGGTGAGGAGATGAAAAACAGTGTACTGCAAGATCCCATGTTTACAACGATGGATGAATTCTCTGTTGGTACAAAGGAAGGACATATTATTTATATATATATAATAACACCTTGTTGTGAGAAGTTATAACTCAAGAATCTGCCAAGATTTACTTAACACTGTGTTTGGATTTTATAATGCAAAGGGAAGAGACAAGCAACCATAGAAGATGGAGGATTTTCACCAGCAGCAGGTCTTATAACTCCTATCCCAAATATACCAAATAATATCCTCTGAGGAAAGTACTGTATCTAAACAATAAAGGTGCCTGCATTTTGGTTATAGAGTGTGATTGTCATCCTGATCTGTGAACCTCACCTGCCCATACGCCAGGGTTTGAGACAGCAGAGGGGAAATATGTGGTTTGTCTGTGGTTTGGTCTCCATGGTGGCATCAAGGTCCATTTCATCATCTAAGAAGTTTAGCAGAAACATCATGAAGTTGTAGATGACATATGCCTCATAGCATTCTCTGGCAGTGTCCAAGTAACGGGCCAGGCTAGATGGATAACCCAGTACAAGCCACTGTTGAAAAGAAGGAGATTATTTTTATATACAGTACATTATCAGTTCTTAATGGCAAGATTTGATTGTATAGAAGTATGGTACACAGTAATATAATTATTAGACAGTAAAATCTTAAATCCCAACTAACTCAGGAAAGTAGAGTACTGTAGTAAAATGAATGATTAATTGTAAGCCTATTAAAAATTAACAAATTCCTATTTCTGTTATCAGTATTTAGGACCATAACAGCAAATAAAATTATGCTTAAACCTGAACAAAAATCCATCACATAACACCATCACCAGTCATGTGAAATTCTAGTGGAGGAAGGAGGGAGGGAGAGTACAAACTTGTGAGGTATCTCCCAGATCAGGTTTCATGTCCAGGGTACGAGGGAAGAGAAGAGGGATAGAAAAGAGTAAGAGATAGGAATAGGAAGGAAATACAGGAATGGAAAAAAAAAAAAAAAGAGATGAGAGAATATACAAAAAAGGAAATAGGAGCAGAAGTGAAGAAGACTGGAAAAGAGGAAAGGAAGCCAAAGAGAAGTAGAGAGTCCACAAGGTTGGGAGATGGGGAGAGAGAGGAGGGGGTAACTGGGATCAAATGACTAAGATCCAACCGGTATCAACAACCGCAGGTCAGGAAACCACCAGGCGGTCTGTCAGCCGAGAGTTTTAATAATTAGTCAAGCTAAAAAAAAAATACTGTATAACCATTGCTAGAATAATTAAGGGGGTGCGGGAGTATGGGACAGGCTTGGGGGGGGGGGTTGGGGGGTGCGGGAATAGGGGGACAGGCTTGGGGGGAGGGGGTTTGGGGGATGCGGGAATAGGGGGACAGGCTTTGGGGGGGGTAGAAAGCCTGTCCTCTATTCCCCCCCCCCTAACCCCCCTCAAGCCTGTCCCCCTACTCCCACACCCCCCTTAACCCCCCCCCCCCACCAAGCCTGTCCCCCTATTCCCGCACCCCTAAAACCACCCCCCAAGCCTGGCCCTCCTCCCCCTGCACCCCCCAAACCTGTCCCACTACTCCCGCACCCCCTAAACCCCCCCACAAGCCTGTCCCCCTAAAGTTATATGACTCACACATACACTGTACAGAAAATACAATGGGACTGGTTTCAATACTCACAGCATTTAAAGCATAAACCGGCACCATCCACAGAACTCTGGAAATTATACACACAATTGTCACTTTGTTTTATCATATACAGTACAGTAATTACATACAGTATTACGCTACTGTACTGTTAGCCACACATGAAGCTGGTTGAACTCATTACTTGTGAGGTAGCTACAAAGGGAAGGAAAGTGAACAAAATATTGTAGTTTGTTGACAGGCAGACATTGAAATATTATTACTGTCTGCCTGTCAACAAATTATTATAACTTTTGCTCACTTTCCTTCCTGTTGTAGGTACCTCACAAGAAGTGAGGCGTACCAGCTTCATGTGTGGGCAACTGTACCTAAAGCTACATTATCAAACTGCTCTATCTCCAATGAATTCAGCATCAATATGAAATTCACCACATGTACAATCTAAAGAGATGTATGAATTCTAACTCAATCCCTATAATATTTAGAAAGCCTTCAAAATACTGTATACATTCTACAGTTAGAGAATAGTTTATATCAATGCTCCATTTCTTCCGAGTCGCCCATTCTTCTCCAACACAGTATTTTTATATGCAGTACTATTTCTCGGATTTTTTCCACTTTGCCAATTGAACATGCAGTTTCCAATTACCTATTTCATTCTACTGTAGTGATAAAGGAAGATACAAATATTTGACACTTTGTTATCTGTGACAATAGGCTCCTGATAACATGAGCTATATCATGATCCCGGTCAGTTAGTTTGTGTTACCATTACTTTCCTGTTCACAAACCATGGAGAACTTAAACTTGTGTCTTTGTGTCAAGTAAATATAACTGCAACTGCTGTATTCCTGGCAAAATGTCTTAACAAATCAAATGGATATGCATTAACAGGTACAGTAGCTACATACTGATATAAATATTGAACTTGTGACTTACCTTATGATATGTTTTTGCAGTTTGGGTTTGGTATAGTTTATAAGGTGTTGAACAATCTCCCATAATGTAATGGGAATGGCCATGAACACAAAAATCCCACCAATAAGCCATGCAATCTTGAAGCCATTTATCTCGTGTTGAATCTGAAAAAAGATACAAACATACATTCCCCTTTTTCTACATTTTTTTTTTTTTTTTTCTGAACTTTGTCATACACTTGTAGTTTGGTCTTGAACTATACTAGGCCCTATGCATAAGATGGGTACCAAACATTAAGTTAAATTCGTAAAAACTTCCAAGGCAATGTATTTGAGGAGTAAAGTATCCCTGGTCTAGGATGTGTTGGAAATGGCTAGAGCAGGCTCCAGGGTTTAGGTATCCATGAGTTGAAAGAATTTTAATACTCCTGGAAAAATTTCCCCACTACTACTCGTTAAACAGTAGTCATATGGTAACTTACCAGAGTGTAAATGAGGTAGGGTACAAAGCCCAGGATGATGGCACCATATACAACAAAAACCAGGGGTCTGATCCACAGCCGCCACTGTGAACAGAACACCCGACATCGTTCTCCACACATCTTGATAAGCCTTCCTCTTTACATCACCACATGTCAATGTCCTTCATCCTTTAGAGAAGAACACTATACTGCAAAAAAATATAAATACTGTATTACTGTATACTGCATTATAAGCTAAAATTATTTCAAACACTGGAAATATCTAGAGCTTGTACAGTACTGTATTTTTCATGATGCACACGCCCACAGAAAAGGAAGCAACTACTGTACTTAAAAATTTCTTTCATTTTTTTATTCGTGCTTACTCATTCCTTACAAAATCATTTTCCAGGGCAACACAGTGCTATTAAATATTTTTTTCCAAGCCTGTGAGATATGTGTGGTGATCACGGACCATCTGGATACACACAAGCGCCGTTGTAAAGGCAAAGCTCCCACAGTCTCATTGCATCGCATCACAGGTATTATCAATGTTTTAGTAGATCCCAGTACTCTGCCAAGGTCCTGTTACTAGTTAGGTTAAGACAGTCTGGTCTGACCGAGTCTAAAAACATAATTAATAATCACTGATATTTTATACATTATTTATATGATTCAGTTTTTCCTCAATTTCCTTTTACCTTCAAGCCTTGTCTTCTTTGTGTGGGTCAACATCAAAGGGATCAAGAAAACATTAATTTTCTGTTACATAGTACCGGTACAGTCACTCTGGGAAATGGCTTTGTAGAAATAATGTGCACCAGTGAAAAAATAAAGAAAACTGGTAAGTAGCCTCCTTATCTGTGGATGTAGATAAACCTTTCCCTTTGACATATAAACATTTTCATGCGTTATAACACAATTTCCTGTAGACTGCCCAGGTCCTAATTAAGTCAGTTCAGATTTATTTACATTTTACAATATATCTGTAATACAATCAGTGCATACTAAAGTTATAGAAGCATCCTTTGTAATAAAAATCACAGCAACAGTTTGGAAAAAATTATGGTTTCCATTTCTGTGGCTCAACCTAACCTTTCCAAAATCACTTCACTGTACAGTATACATAATTTATATTAGAAAACAGCCAAATTGCAGGATAACCTACTAGAAAATACTATATATTTATTTTAGCACAGTAGGAAAACCTGGTATGTTAACTTGTAAAAATATTTCAAGTGAATTAGGCATAAACTATTTGCTTGATATGTTCTTGCAAATTGAAATTATTCACAACAGGATCATTGCCTCGACTCCTTGTACAGTAATTACTTATTAAAATTTGGTTAGCATAGCGTATGTACCGTACCGGGTAGGCATATAGTTGATAAAACCTCATGGTATCAGGTCTGTTATCAGCAACTTTATAATTACCGGTACAAAATGACAATGGTCCATATTCAAGAACATTTGTGGTGCATACGATGGCGTGGTACTGGTACGATGGCTCTATAGAAAAATAACAGAGCCATCGTACTGGTACCATGCCGTCGTTAACACCATAAATGATTTTGAATACGGTACAATAAATCGACTCTTTTTCTTTATGTGTAATGTATAATCTAATCCCATAATTCTGCAAGGGAGATAACTGCATAGGGTGTTATTAGTTTCAAGCTGAGTCACCTACATAATAACATAATAATAACGGTAAATATTGAGAGAATTACCGTTATTGCGTACGGTTTTTCTACCTTCATTACCCACTTATTTAGACCAAATTTCCAAGATAGGGCATATTCAAATGGGGCATTTTGAAATTAGTCTAACCTTACCTAACCTAACCTAGACCACAGCAGACTACCAGGACCTAACCTGGACAGACTACTGGGACCTAACCTGGGCAAACTACCGGGAAATAATCATGATAAATACAGAAAATTACTGAGGGAAAATACTGGGACCTAGCCGGATCTGGCAACACTGCTACAAAATGGTAATTCTTTCAATAAATACCATAATAACAACAACATAATAATCCCAAGTGAACTAATAATTATATTGAATATCACGCGATGGATGATATGCAAGAAGATTCATGATGGTGTTAACGATGGCATGGTACCGATACAATGGCTCTGTTGTTTATCGTACAGGCACATACACACACCATCGTATACACCACAATAAATATTCTTGAATATGGTCCAATGTATGTCACCACCGAAACATTTTATACATACAAGGGGTGCGGTTTTATTTAACACATATATATATTAATTTCCTAAGTAATAAACTCAAATCACTATTATTATAACGTTCCAATCACTAATTATTAATAAAACACACATAACAGACCAGATAAACACCACCTACTTGAAGGAACGACGAGAATTATGTAGATTTTTATATGATCCGTCAGGGTCAGCTGATGTTTGTTTACTATGAGTATGTGTGTATGTGTGTGTGTAGGTAAGAAACACCTGAACAACAGTCAGTATGTGTGTATGTGTGTGTGTAGGTAAGAAACACCTGAACAACAGTCAGTATGTGTATATGTGTAGGTAAGAAACACCTGAACAACAGTCAGTATGTGTGTATGTGTGTGTGTAGGTAAGAAACACCTGAACAACAGTCAGTATGTGTATATGTGTAGGTAAGAAACACCTGAACAACAGTCAGTATGTGTATATGTGTAGGTAAGAAACACCTGAACAACAGTCAGTATGTGTGTATGTGTGTGTGTAGGTAAGAAACACCTGAACAACAGTCAGTATGTGTATATGTGTAGGTAAGAAACACCTGAACAACAGTCAGTATGTGTGTATGTGTAGGTAAGAAACACCTGAACAACAGTCAGTATGTGTATATGTGTAGGTAAGAAACACCTGAACAACAGTCAGTATGTGTATATGTGTAGGTAAGAAACACCTGAACAACAGTCAGTATGTGTATATGTGTAGGTAAGAAACACCTGAACAACAGTCAGTATGTGTATATGTGTAGGTAAGAAACACCTGAACAACAGTCAGTATGTGTATATGTGTAGGTAAGAAACACCTGAACAACAGTCAGTATGTGTATATGTGTAGGTAAGAAACACCTGAACAACAGTCAGTATGTGTATATGTGTAGGTAAGAAACACCTGAACAACAGTCAGTATGTGTATATGTGTAGGTAAGAAACACCTGAACAACAGTCAGTATGTGTATATGTGTAGGTAAGAAACACCTGAACAACAGTCAGTATGTGTATATGTGTAGGTAAGAAACACCTGAACAACAGTCAGTATGTGTATATGTGTAGGTAAGAAACACCTGAACAACAGTCAGTATGTGTATATGTGTAGGTAAGAAACACCTGAACAACAGTCAGTATGTGTATATGTGTAGGTAAGAAACACCTGAACAACAGTCAGTATGTGTATATGTGTGTGTGTGTGTGTAAAGGAAAAACACCTGTGAACAACAGTGAACCCAAGTTACCCAACAACTTATTATTATAACTCTTATTACTCACCCTAACACACTCACTCATACTATACTGTTGGTATTACTACTACTGACTGACTGACTGCTGGCTATGGTCCGTCCACACCTGCTGACCTCCCTGGGTGTTGTACTGTACAGGCCACAATTTACTAAAGAATAGTTTCCTCTATAAAACGGGCATCAAGTATACAGCTTTATTAGGTATGTTAAGTTTTCCAGACGTACCATTCCATGCTTCTGTAAGTTCTGTTCCCAGTCTTTGAAGCTTCCAGGGCACGTGTAGAATAATAATAATTGTAGACTCAGTCTCATGTCCCTTCTATATTATTATACAGATTAAAAATACTCTAGGCTATATGATTATAGGTTTGAATAAGGACAAAAATAAGAGAAAGCTGAAATAATTTTTATTGTCTTCCTAAAAAGAAACCCCTTTCACACTCTCTCCACATCCATTTGGATGTTAATAATCATGATTCATGGATTTGGTCATGGCCGAGGAATCAATGTATTTGACATGCCATCTTCGGAAAATTCTTCATATATATATATTTTTTTTTTGGGGGGGGATGGGGATTATCTCCCTTAGAATTCACTCCAAAGCAAATGAATTGAAGCAAGAGTAATTAACAACTGCATAATATATATATATATATATATATATATATATATATATATATATATATATATATATATATATATATATATATATATATATATATATATATATAACAGGTGCATTGCATCGTTTTGGAGCTATAGGGATGGGATAATATTTGCATATTTTTTCATACCCCTCCTTGATATTGCCGATCCACCTAGGGAGGTGAGAGAAAGGAGGATGTGATGGATTCAGTTATCTGGGATCAATTTCTGTAAGGATGGTAACATGGAAGGGGGTATTAGAGAGAGAAGAAACACTCTGTTACTAATGCATTATAATTTCTCTCTTACAAGGCTTGAGCTTCGGGGTAGCATGACGGATTTCAGTCTGGGCTGGTGCTACAATCTGTGGTGGACGGTGAACATTACCTTGACAATTGTAACACTGCTTTATAGCCTCCTGGACATCAGTGAAGTGCTTGACGGGCTCCACACAATGACGATCCATAAAGGTAATGTGAGTTAAAAGTGCTGGAAGGGCAGATTTAATGTTCCCTGTTTTCACCTGGTCTAAAGCTGTTTTGTACACATTCAATTGCTGTTCAATCTCTTGCAACAACTTTGTATACTGCTGTTTGTTACCGCACACATTACATCGATTTCGACAGCTGGTGGAGTAGCAACACGAGCGATGACATCCCTTGGAGGGACAGCGGAAGATGAGCGTCTCTTGTGGATGGTGGGGATAGAGAGGCCACAAGGAACTACAAGCCCGACACGAGCAGGTAAACTTGTACTGACTGTGGAGCACTTCGTGTCGCTCATTGACGGTGTTACTGTGGAAGTAGAAGCCATAGTTGTCACAGACCTCGGTCCCACATGGGATAGGACGTACTGCCCTCAGTACACATTTATCACCAACACTGTAGCGTACCACATTGGATGCACACGAATGGTTGGTGAGTGATATGGTGGTGTAGAGTGCTCCTCCGATTTCCTGCATCGGACCGTGGTGTGAACCCACGCTTCCAATGTCCATCTCACCGATTTCATAAGCATTGCAAGATCCTCCCTGAAGGTGTCGTAAAAGCATGCTCGCAGCAAATATTAGGTCTTCCTCAGCCACATTCTCAGATCCAAAGTAGCCTGAAATCTTGAGACAATATGCGAGGTACACAGCTGTGATAGAGCGCTTGAAAAGATCTCCAAAAGTACGTTGAAAGGAGTTAGTGGCAAGGTGAAGAACAGTTTTGTAGTCCTTAGGATGATATTTACCTTCCCAGGGAAAAGACACACCTTCAGGCACTTGATGTTTTTTCTCGCAATCCTCTACTTCCAGTATTTCTCTGAACACTTTATTTGCATCCGGATATGCATCTGGAATATTCTCCTTTCCTCCTTCATGTTTATTTGTCTCTTCCTCAGACTGGCGTGCCTCAGCCATCATTAGCTGATTGTCTATGTAACCCCGCCACTTTTGTAACCCTGACCACGACGTTGTTGTCATCACTCTGGAAAATATAATAATGAACTGTCAGCTGATCTTGCCAATACAGTAGTTAAAAGAATGGTTTACCTCTCTTTGCAAAGATAGGATCAAAAGAAGGGATCGATGGAATGTTTGAGATTGAACCATTGGTATGACGTGGGAGTGGTATATATATATAATCCTTCAAACACGAATAAATGAACTCAAATAAGCTCTTAAGTTAACATAATTCGAATTACATGTGTTCCATCACATGCTTAAAAAAAAAAAAAAAAAAAAAGGCAGAACGATTAAGCACCTTTAATCTCAAGATAATGTTTTTTAAATTCTCATTAGAAATTTCGTGTTTTCAGTGGAGGCTTTGGCGTACCTGAAGGCGAGGAGTGCCAGCTTGCCGATGCCAGGGTCAGTGAGGTGGTTGAAGACTTTACATTCCTCTTTGTGACCACCTTGTTCCCACGATGTAGTCCTACACTTCACACTGCAGTAGTTCACCTGTTGTATCACGCCACCAGGATTAATGTGTAAAGTAAGTCTTATCATTATACCCAAGCGGATCGATGAAAGTTATTAATTGACTGATTTATGTTTCATGATACAGCACAGTATATTGTACCTAAAAAATTTGAAGATACATTGTCCACCTTTCAACATCATATTATCTTCATATAAACATTACATTATTCTATAAGTGCAGCAACTTATTAACATGAAAATGGAGGAGATAATCTGTGAATATTACTCCTGACTGTTTTATGTACATGGGTGATGGGTGTGAAGGTATCAAAGCCTACCGTGGCACAGGAAATGCAGGGAAGGGAGGAGGAACATCTGAGGTAGCAGTAGTAACAGTTGGTGGACAGGAAGTCTGGGTTCATCATAGAACAGAAGGGTGTGTCCACCATCACTATGTCACCTGTAGGGTTTACCTTATATGTTAATGCTGGTAACATGTTTATTTTTACTCAGCAGCACAAAACACCAAGCCATATTATTTATTATATATAGAGGAGGAAAAAAAATGTCTCTGAGATAATATTACTATGGTTATCTGATATGAGCGAGGTGGTGGCCTACCAGCTGTTTCCTTCAAATTATGGTATGAAACAGGCTACAAGAATACGTGAACATCATTGATATATACAGATATATTATTATGTTCCTTATTAATTAACAGAAAACACTTTACTTTGTTGGTCATCGCTCACCTGGTTTAATATCCCGTTTAGCTACCGTGCATCGACCCCTGTCCTTCGTGATGACAAAATCCAGAGCAGAGGAGGCGCTGATGAAGGTCTTGTGGGTGCCGTAGGTCACTTGAGGCAATGCTATCTTCTCGTTAGGTTTGTCCTCTTCAACTTTCTTCCCTTTCTTGGCCTTGACAGTCTTGAACACTGTCATGATGCGCACCGTGGCTGTGGCTTTGACTTCGTTGGTGGCGTTGCTCTTCCGTAAGTTCTCAAGGGCTTTGTGGAAGTGTTTCTCGGCCGCCTTGCAGTCTTGTATCCTGGCGCTACAGTGAGCCAGTATCTCGTGTGAGTTCCACAGCAGGTCCTCCGGGCACTGTGGCAGCGACAAACTAATTCTGGCGTCGCACTGGGCATCGTTGAACTGTTCCAAGAGAAGTGAAGCCCATCCTCTCTTCATGTATCTGACAGGCATAATTGTTTAGAATTAATTACAGAGTTGAATAGAAATAATGACAACAGGAGTAAAGCCGACTCGCTTCTATAAATATATGCGAGACCAAGTGAACGATTTTCACCATACATCAGTAGAATTTAAAGTGGAGTTACTTTCACTATGACATCAATATTAACTACGTTTTTGTGTAATGGGAAATTAGAGTTTATTATCACCCAATTCCAATGTAAGATGGCACGTGATTGGCTGAACTTTGAGTATATAGAGGTGGAGATGTTGCCACGTACAGCCACAATAAAAATAACCACCGACCCTTTCCTTCCATCGTGCAAATAAATCAGTATCATATCAAAATATAATCATACAACAACACCTTACGTCAACTCAACCCCGTCATTTATTATTATGAGGTGCTGCAAAATCATACATACACGTGTTGTTTTTTATTATCAAGATATTTACTATATACGATGAAAGGAAAGTGTCGGTGGATATTTAATTGATTGTGGCTGTACATCTATATTTTTCTTGCACAACTGTACATACCTGACTGCCAAGGCTGTAGTATCTTCTGGTGGCGTCTTCTGTATACACTTCTTCATCACCTCGAGTGCCTTGTTGGCTGATGTCTCGTTGGGTATAAGCATATCATACACCTTCTCGTAGTTAGTGGCGTCACCTCCGTTCTTGCTGCTGTAATTATCCTGGAGGTCAACAAGTGTCTTCACCTCACTCAGCTGGGCCGCATACTGCACTCGCTCCAGGTCACTTCGCAACTCCTAGTGGTGGTGGTGGTGGTGGGAATGGAAGAATTATTTAAAAGGGGAAGTTTTGTGTTGGTAAATCTTGAGCAACTGAATCCTCCAAACTATTCCAAGCAAAAGAACACTATTATTTTTTCTCTTCTAGTCCTGTTTCCTGGCATACTTTGGAGGAATCATGGCACTCCAAAATACCAAAAAAGAATTACCACCTTAAGGGGGGTGCGGGAGTAGGGGACAGGCTTGGGGGTTGGGGGGTTGGGGTGTGTGGGAATAGGGGGACAGGCTTGGGGTGGGTAGAAAGCATGTCCCCTATTGCCGCACCTCTCTAACCCCCCCCACAGCCTGTCCCCCTACTCCCGCACCCCCTAAAACCCCCCCAAGCCTGTCCCCTACTCCCGCAACCCCTTAACTCCCCCCAAGCCTGTCCCCCTATTCCCGCACCCCCTTAATTAAACCCTTGAAAAACATCACCAATGCTTCACAACAGGTATATTTCCATCATTGTTACTATGTTATTTTACTCCTTCTGGTGAAATAACACGTACGTAAGGGAGGGTAGAGAATGTATTATGATTTACGAGTACTATAGATTAACGTTAAGGGACATACATACTACCCATGACGTACGTAGAAGAAGTGTAAGTGTAAGTGAAGAGTGTGAGTGTATATAAGCAGACTTTACTGATAATTCTTTGCTGTGTACAGTTGGCCAAACGTTCTTGTGCCATGCAGGATGTAGAAGCAAAAACAAACAAATGTCTACATTATATATTATTTTTTTTTATTATGAGAAAGATGAGGACTACTAAAAGCTGAGAGCCTGCCAGCTTATTGTCCTCACCTATATATGAAACAAAACAGTGAGAGAGGTCCAAAATCATGTCCAGTTACAGTACGTACAGTTGGACACATGAATGGGTGGTACAGCCCAGCCTGGTGAAAGATACTTGTCCCATTTGAGTAACCAGTGTCTATTATCAGGTACTTGCTTTTTATTACCATCCTCAATACTGACTTCTGCCCCTGATGTCTCCTATTTGGCACTAATAAGGAACTTAATATTGGGAGAAATTGACCATCTTTCACTTGGGCTGTACCACCCATTCATGTGTCCAACTGTACCTTCGTTATATATATTTTTTCTACCCTAATATCTGTTCTGCACTTACCTGGAATTCCTTCATGATAACCTCGAGAGAGCCAGTGGATCGAATTCGTTGACAGATGTGATCATAGAGCACCTTGAGTGAGGGTGACGAGGGCAGCTGTGGTTGAGGTTCTTGAGGAAACAGTTGTAGTGGCTGTTGTTGTTGTATTCCTGCACCACCTCCTTCTTCGCCATAACTACCACCTGCACCAACTGCACCTCCTCCTCCTCCACCTTCTTCTTCTTCTGTGTCTGATTTCTGGGCTGCTAGTCCTTCTTGTATTTTCCTCAGAATGGCTTCGTATTCTGCCGCCATGTTGTATTTTGTCTCGGTATAATTATATACTTATTTAGTTATACTTTATTATCGCTTCTCCTCATGCACACTTTGAACCATGCACTTTTATCTTTCTCTTATCGTGTGCATGTAGGATTGCGGCGGAAAATCTTAACAATATAACTTAGAAGATTAGTATAATAGAACTCGCACCAATACCACGTTCACCAATCTATATAATAAGAGCCTCGTGTACAACAAACCGGTGTGGGAACTGATGAAACTACACTGGCAATAAGGAAGTAAAGCTTGGTGGTGAAGTTGTGTTGTGTTTATACGGCACTGCTGCTACTGGCTGGCACGAGAGAGAGATAGAGAGAGAGAGAGAGTGGTGTGTATAGAGGGAAACGTAGCCAGTGATAGTGTGTTTGTGTGTGTGTGTTGGGCCGGACAGAGAGAGAGAGAGAGAGAGAGAGTGGTGTGTATAGAGGGAAACGTAGCCAGCTAGTGATAGTGTGTGTTTGTGTGTGTGTGTGTTTGGCCGGACAGAATGAGAGGGAGGGAGGGAGATAGAAGGTGGGAGGTAGGTAGAGAAAGAATGTGTGGGAGGGAGACAAGTTGCCTTCAGCTTAAGCCCATGACAAATAACTGAACACATACATTGCTAACATATATACTTTCAGGGACACACATCATCGAAGTTTTATCATTCCCACTTAGAATAGAATACACGTCAATTTATTTCACATTAATTAACGAAGGTAAAAGAATAAGAAATAATATAACAAATGTAGTTAAGACGAGAACGTGTAAGAAAGTTGGCGAGCGAGTAAGCTACAGGTCCTCCCTCTCTTCCTCATCCTCTCTCTCTCCCTCTCCTTCCTCCCCTTCTCTCCCTCCTTCAGATGCTCCAAATATATCTCCTCTCGCATGCCTTTCATCCAAGCCCTGTGGTGTGTATGGTGTGTGTGTTTGTGGGAGGAGGAGCAGGGGACAGAACATACGTGTGTGTGTGTGTGTGTGTGTGGATGGATGATTATGGGGTGTGTGTAGGCATATGTATATAGGCTATAATAATAATAATAATGGGGGATGGGGATTGGGGTTGGTGCATGGGTTAGTTAATTAAGGGAAGTAAGTAAGTAAGTAAGTAAGTAACCTTTATGTGGTCAATTTAGAGTCAAAGTATAGGCCTCCAAACCTATCAGCTCTGAAACACATCCCCTGTATTATTTCATATGGAGATAGGGATGAGAGTTCTGTTTCCTGCATGGCATAGTTTGGAGGAATCAGCAGCCTTCCAATATCCCATAATAGGTTACTCTCCTTAACGTGTAAGAGGGAGGTATTGACTATGCCAGACGTGCATGGAGTGGTTGTGAGGTTGAGAGTGTGGAGGAATTGTGAGGTTGAGGGTGTGGAGTGGTTGTGAGGTTGAGGGTGTGGAGTGGTTGTGAGGTTGAGGGTGTGGAGTGGTTGTGGGGTTGAGGGTGTGGAAGAGTTGTGAGGTTGAGGAGGTGGAGTGGTTGTGAGGTTGAGGGTGTGGAAGAGTTGTGAGGTTGAGGAGGTGGAGTGGTTGTGAGGTTGAGGGTGTGGAGTGGTTGTGAGGTTAAGGGTGTGGAGTGGTTGTGAGGTTGAGGGTGTGGAGGAGTTGTGAGGTTGAGGGTGTGGAGGAATTGTGAGGTTGAGGGAGTGGTTGTAAGATTGAGGGTGTGGAGTGGTTGTGAGGTTGAGGGTGTGGAGGAGTTGTGAGGTTGAGGGTGTGGAAAAGTTGTGAGGTTGAGGGTGTGGAGTGGTTGTGGGGTTGAGGGTGTGGAAGAGTTGTGAGGTTGAGGGTGTGGAGTGGTTGTGGGGTTGAGGGTGTGGAAGAGTTGTGAGGTTGAGGAGGTGGAGTGGTTGTGAGGTTGAGGGTGTGGAAGAGTTGTGAGGTTGAGGAGGTGGAGTGGTTGTGAGGTTGAGGGTGTGGAGTGGTTGTGAGGTTGAGGGTGTGGAAGAGTTGTGAGGTTGAGGGGATGGAGGAATTGTGAGGTTGAGAGAGTGTGGAGTGGTTGTAAGGTTGAGGGAGTGGTTGTAAGATTGAGAGTGTGGAGGAGTTGTGAGGTTGAGGGTGTGGATGAGTTGTGAGGTTGAGGGTGTGGAGGAATTGCGAGGTTGAGGGTGTGGAGGAGTTGTAAGACTGAGGGTGTGGAGTGGTTGTGGGGTTGAGGGTGTGGAGGAATTGTGAGGTTGAGGGTGTGGAGTGGTTGTGAGGTTGAGAGTGTGGAGGAGTTGTGAGGTTGAGGGTGTGGAGGAGTTGTAAGACTGAGGGTGTGGAGTGGTTGTGGGGTTGAGGGTGTGGAGGAATTGTGAGGTTGAGGGTGTGGAGTGGTTGTGAGGTTGAGGGTGTGGAGGAGTTGTGAGGTTGAGGGTGTGGAGGAGTTGTAAGATTGAGGGTGTGGAGGAGTTGTGAGGTTGAGGGTGTGGAGGAGTTGTAAGATTGAGGGTGGAGGAGTTGTGAGGTTGAGGGTGTGGAGGAATTGAAGGGGTATACAAGAAAGGGAAAGGGGACATGCCTGGTTGCTGGGTGAGGAAGCAAGGTGTGTGTGTGTGTGTGTGTTGTGTAAAGTACAGTACAATACAGTCACGATCAATTTTCGAGGGCCATTTCAATCGAAGGTGTTGCAGGACTATTGGGTGTAACTGTACATGTGTGTATGTTTGTGTGTGTGTGTGTGTGTGTACTTACTTAATAATATAATTGTATCGGTATTGGTGTGTTGTTGGTTGGAAAATTGACAACCAAATGAACCAATATCGTCATTTAATTTTAACTTGTACTCTATCTATGTATGTATGTATTGGCTACTCGTATTTTTGTGAGTTCCATCCATGCAGACATTCATAGCATTCCTTCACGCACATGTATATTGTATGTGTATATTTGATGGCATTGTTCATATGTGCGTTATCACACCTCTCTCTCTCTCTCTCTCTCTCTCTCTCTCTCTCTCTCTCTCTCTCTCTCTCTCTCTCTCTCTCTCTCTCTCTCTCTCTCTCTCTCCTGTGTAATTTTACGTTCTTCCAATCACTCTCTCTCTCTCTCTCTCTCTCTCTCTCTCTCTCTCTCTCTCTCTCCTGTGTAATTTTACGTTCTTCCAATCTCACACACTCTCTCTCTCTCTCTCTCTCTCTCTCTCTCTCTCTCTCTCTCTCTCTCTCTCTCTCTCTCCCTACCATGCGTACGGGAATAGTAAACAAAACCCCATCACCAAGACAACGACGACAACGACGGTTCGGTATAGTGTTGTTTGTTGTTGTTGTGGTGATGGTGGATGGATGGATTGGATGACCTTGTAGTTACCTCCCTCCCTGCCTCTACTCACACACACACACACACACACTGGAAATATGCTTCTCCTGTCCCACTTACTCATACACTTACATTTTAATTCTACGTATGCACACTGACACACTTTTCTGCCCACACTAACACACTTTTCTTCCCTACCTACTTACACTTACATTTTATTTCTACGTATGCACACTAACACACTTTTCTGCCCTACCTACTTACACTTGCACTTACATTTTAATTCTACGTATGCTCACTAACAGACTTTTCTTCCCTACCTACATACACTTGCACTTACATTTTAATTCTACTTACGTTCACTAACACACTTTTCTTCCCTACCTATTTACACTTACACGGCATTTTAACTCTACTAACACACTTTTCTGTCCTACTTACAGTTAATGATATCATGCCATTATAATTCTACTTACATTGAATTCATTACTAACACATTTCTCTGTCCTACTTACACTTACACTTCTAACTCGGTAATTTAATCCTACTTACGGTAAATTCAATGTATTGGGAGGAGAGAGAGAGAGAGAGAGAGAGAGAGAGAGAGAGAGAGAGAGAGAGAGAGAAGAGAGAGAGAGAGAGAGAGAGAGAGAGAGAGAGAGAGTGTGTGTGTGTGTGGGGGGGGGGGGAGCAGTGTTAGAGAGAGAGAGAGAGAGAGAGAGAGAGAGAGAGCGAGAGAGAGAGAGAGAGCTAGAGTGGGGGAGCAGTGGTATAGAATGGAAGGGAGAAGGAAGGGAGGGAGAGAGAAATGCCATGGAGCGTGTCTGATCAACCCAGTCAGTCAGTCAGTCAGTGCTGTTCTTCCTAAGTAGACATTCATTCACACACCTGCTGCTGCCAACACACTCAAGGTAACACAACATAAGCAACACATGTCCAGGGAATATTTCAGATTAATCAGTTGGTTAATTATCTATCTATACTGCATGTAGTCACTTTGTTTTGGTGTGGGAAGTCGTGTAAGAATTTCACTACCTATAGAGAATTTCACTACCCTCCTCCTGACATTCTTTCAACTTTATGAATGCTTAATTGTATTATGTTTAATGACGGAAGGTTTGGAGTGCATCTAATTCAACGTACAGGAATGGGACATATAATTATGCTTGTACACTTGTTTCGTATCAATTCTAAACTAAATCCGGTGAGGTTGTGCCGTAGAATTTCTCAACACTGTATATTTTCATCACCACCATCCCCCACCCACCCCTCCACTCCTTCGCCGGCTGACTGACCCTTTTGCAATTGAGTGAATAATGTCACTCATTGACACACAACCACCAAAATTTAGCTCCCATTTTTCATATCAGGGAAAAAAATTCGTACATACACTACTGTTTTCAATGGTTTACAACATATAGAAAATGTAAGACTATGTGACTGCAATACTACAACATTATCATTAGGTTTGTTGTTTTGTAATCACCGAGTAATTTGGTAGACCATTCATTGCAGTATTTCCAGAATAATAACCTCACTTTCCATATAGCCTGTGTAAGAATTCCTGTGTCCAATCGTACATCCGATCTTAATTAAACTATTGATCCCAGTGTTAAGATGGACATTGTAATTGTCAAGATTTTATCATCCATGCGGTGTATTTTCCAGATAGTGACAAGGTATATTATTTACATTACTCATTTGGACTTCAACTTTTGATTCTTTCTGTAAGAGGAACGTGGCTAAAAGAAGTGAAATTTACAGTTTACGTAAAACTTTCAAAGATATACAGTACTGGCAGTAGTCTAGTGCCCTACGTAATAAATTTTAGGAAGTTGTAGATATCTAGATGAAAATAAGCCACTCCCTGTATTCAGTATTATATTGCTTTATCTATGGACATTACCAACCCATACTTCACCCTCATTCTTATCAACAGATAATATATAAATTATAATCTTCATTTTTACTTTTTTTTTTTTTTTTTTTTACCTGGATCCAGTAAATTAATCTCCTCTTGGCTTCATAAATAAATACCTAATAATTCTCCTGTGAATTCTGATCCTAATCCATTCAGAAGTTATTGAGATATTGCATGAATCTCGTCATGGCTTCATAAAATGCCTAATAATATTCCCGTGAATTCTGACCATAATCCATCCAGAAATTATTGAGTTATTGAACCAACCAACCAACCAACCAACCAACAAACAAACATGAGTAATTTCTTGACCCGGTAACAACTTCAATATTGATAGAGTATAATATAACATACAGCCAGGACGAGCGGCTAACAATGTAAAAAAAAGAGTCGATCATGCAGTGTATCCATGCAGCTGATGTAGTATGTATTGATTTACTCCTATTGATGTCATCCCTAGTGTACAGCAGCAGTACTTCTGGGAATATGGGGTTACTGGAATGTCTGGTGGAAGAACTGAAATGATTATAAACTTTAGCTCCTTGATTCAAGACTATAAAAATATGGGACTTTCCCTCGTGAATTTTTATTGTATGAGGAAAAATAACAACACACCTCATCATTTACTAAACTCTAGTTCCTTCAAGACGATAAAAATATGGGACTTTCCTTCGTTAATTTTTTTTGTATGAGGAAAGAAACGCACCTCATGCATCACCTACTAATCTCTAGCTCCTTCAAGTCGATAAAAATATGGGACATTCCTTCGTGAATATTGTATGAGAGAGAGAAAAAGTAACATACCTCGATCATCACCTAGCAACTATATACCTTAATCTTTTCCTTGCATGCACCACACACAAGTTGTTAACGCTAGCCTACATGACCTCTACACACACCCCTACCACACCCATGTATATATTGTCCCTCTCACCACATTCACTCCTAATACTACTAATAATAATCTTCTGCCCATACTGACACCCGAATTTCTCTCTTCGTTTTCACACCCGTAGTCTCTCTCTCTCTCTCTCTCTCTCTCTCTCTCTCTCTCTCTCTCTCTCTCTCTCTCTCTCTCTCTCTCTCTCTCATGTTAATTGTCTAGGGGTTGGTCAGCATATTCTGGCTGGCCTTCTCCATTTTTATATTCCTTTACAACAATCAACAATTCAGTTAACATATATATTCTCTCTCTCTCTCTCTCTCTCTCTCTCTCTCTCTCTCTCTCTCTCTCTCTCTCTCTCTCTCTCTCTCTCTCTCTCTCTCTCTCTCTCTCTCTCTCTCTCTCTCTCAAGGAAGACAGCAGAATGGGAACCCGACGTGCGCCTGAAGGCTGGCTGACCCTGAAGTGGGTATTCGGCTACAACGGTCACACAGCCAGGAACAACGTGAGGGTGACGCGTGCTGGCCACCTTCTCTACTACGTGGCTGGAGTCGGAGTGGTTCATGATACAACCAATGCCAGGCAGGTCTTCTATACCGGACACGACGATGACATTACCAGGTGAGGAAATTTAACCATCAAAACATCTACTGGCCCATGTAGATAGTTTAATTAATTAAGGGGGACATTTTGTGGTAGTAAATCTGGAGCAACTGCTGAATCCTCCAAACTATTTCAAGCAACGTACAGAACACCATTATTTTTTGTTAATTTTGGCCTGTTTCCTGGCATAGTTAGAAGGAATTAGTTGCCTGCCAAGAGAGTTAATCTCCTCTTAATTCGTCCCTAAATTCGCATTACAAAATAATAGTAACTGAGCGACGAAGAAAACTTTTCGTCGAAGAACAATAATAATAATAATGGGAGATCCCCTTGCTGGTAAATTGGAAGGCAACTGATTCCTTCAAACTATGCCAGGAAACTTGAAATCACCTCAATATGTTACTACTAGCTGCTACAGTTTCGTGGCATGGTTTGTAGGAGGAGGAAGGAGGAGGAGGAATCACAGCTCCAGCCTTCCAATTTACCCATGCATGCAAAAGAGAATCAATCACCCCTCTATATAACTAATGTTGTGCCCCCATCAGCCTGGCAGTGTGTGGTGATGGTGAGACAGTGGCAACAGGTCAGGTGGGTCGTGATGCTTACATTACAGTATGGGACGCGTCTACTTGTCACACCATTAGCGTACTCAGGGATGGACATAACAATAAAGTGTCATCACTCGCCTTCACTACTGATACCAAGGTGGGAAGCACTGAGGAGCTCTCTCAATATATATTTGTTTTTAATAATTATTCATTGGTGGACATTCGGTCACCTTTGGGAATTAAGCTAGCTAGGGAATACGTGACTATTCCATTTATACTATCTGAATGATTAATTGTGTATATTTTATCATGATTAACAGATGAAAATTGAATATATAAAACAAGATAAGACGAGGAAAGTTTTAAAGGGTGAAGGATTATCAAGGTAGAATGAATGAAGGAAAATAATATAAACATAACTACTGGAAGAACAATATAATTAAGTCTAGGTATGTACAGTTGCCAGCACTTATAACTGGTAAAGTCAACGTTGTCATTTCTCGTCTCCTGTACCAGTTATAAGTGCTGGCAATTGTACGTACAGTGTAGGCCTATCCATCTTTCATAAAGTTTCATTATCATTAGGGATATTTTAAAACCGAAACCTCCTGCCACTAGTGTGCAAGACGGCAATATCATAATAGGTCAGTAAAAAGAGGTCACGGAAGGTCAAGATTTTTAATTGGTGCTTGTTGATGGTCACAGAACAAGATAATAAATTAAAAAAGAATAAAAGTACAATAAAAAAGAGGTCACGGAAGGTCAAGATTTCTAATTGGTGCTTGTTGATGGTCACAGAACAAGATAATAAAATAAAAAGAATAAAAGTACAATAATAAAAAAAAGAGGTCATGAAAGATAATAAGACATTTTATTTGTTCATCTCCTCAGCGCCTGGCATCCACCGGAGGAAATGACCACAAACAGGAACTGATTGTGTGGAACTGGAGGAAAGGCAGGAGACTCGCTCACACCATTGCATACCTCGGCAAGGTCAGTTATAGGCCTAATAAACACGGCACACACCTTGCCAATTATGTGTGTGTGTGTGTGTGTGAGAAAGAGAGATCAAGCGAGAGTTATTGAAGCCAGAGCAGCTACAAACACCATCTTTATTGGTGAACTTGTGTTGGCTTGCCCAAACCTAAGTTGCCTATAAACTGACAAACTGGATATTTATTTATTTATTTATTTATTATACCTCAACCTCAGGACTGTTAGGCTGTCAGTAGCCCGTGACTCTTGCGAGGCCCCGAGATTATTGGGTGTCGCACTAGATGAGACAGTGGAGCTTCCTGGTAATGTTGGTACCGTAGCTTCTCTTCTGTCCCATAGCTAGATGCAAGATTAAGACAGACAGGTTGGTCCATCGACCTGAAGAGGTGTGAAATTCCATAGGAAACACGTGATTAATGACGTCAATGAGAGGAGTGGGCTTGGGTACCCAGCCTGACATGCATTCAGTTCACTTCTGTCACTGGTCACATTCACAACCCCTTCTCCAGACCCGAGATCAAGACACACAGGTCGGGTTGGCTGGGGTCACCAGACCAACTTAGGCTCTCATGTGACATTCGTGTTTCTCCCTGTTGTATGTACACCCAGAAGTACTAATTTCTCCCCCCGTAATAGCCAAAGTCGCGGCCAGTGACGACCGGGCGATCGAATACACCCCATCCAACTCCTCTACAATGCTTCACTTTTTCTAATACTTCGAGCAAATGAACCAATGCCAGCTGGGGTCGGGGTAGAGGAGTTGCATGTGGTGTGTTCTATCGCCCTGTCGTCACTGGCCGCGACTTTGGCTATTAGGGGGGGGGGGGATTAGTACTTCCGGGTGTACATTACATGTGGTTTTTATTTCAATGCCGTCCAATTGCGCTGTTTTTTCATACAAATTTTTGCATGTAAAGGAGGGGAAGATAAGGTTCTTTACATTTCCCAAAGATGAAGTACTTTGCAACACGTCTGTAATACTTCCACAGCATAATTTCATTTCTTGCATACCATTTTGTTACTGATAGAATTGGTGCATTTTGTCTAATGTTCTACATGAGAAAATATTTGTTTAGGATAATTGAGAGAATAGAAGTATGGAAGTTTCTGCTCATAAACCATTTAGAATAAAGTAAGGCCGTTAGAATCAGACTCTTTTTAGGGTAGTGTTTAGGGTAATACCTTATTTGGGGTAATTTTAGGATAATTCATTATTTTATGCATAATATCGTTTATAAACATGTCAATATATCGCAAATTAAGAATAGTACACAAAGCTATTGTAGACATGAACATAAAAGTCGGAATTTAATTAACATTGAGGTTACATGATTACATTGCTTTACAATTTTGCCAAACCCATCAAGTTATCCTTAATCCAGTGTATTGGGGCATAACACAGCTGCCCTAATAAGTGTATTTTCTTTCACTGAAGAAAATGAAGATCTTAACATATATAATCTATTTTAGTTTGTCTTACATATGATCCTAAATGACAATATATAATAATGCATTACATTATTCCAAGTTACGATGTTGCCGACTTTTTAGGGTAATACTTAGTAATTTAGGGTAAAACTGGCTCGAATCTAGGGTAATATTTTCAGAGCTCATGGAAGCCCTTCCCGAATCGGACTTAGAATGTACTGTACAAGTCCTCCTTCATTGAATTCGCCCAATTTCCCATGTTCTCTCTCTCTCCCTCATTCCCTCCTGTGAGTGACGTAATAAGTAGCAAGGATGTGACAAATGGACACTAACCAACTGAAGGAATCAAGTTTCATATTAGTACAGTTAACTACAGTATTAGATATGGTAGTAGTAGTAACCAAGGTTGAATTGTGTTATATACAGGTAGAGGAACTGGAATGGGAGCCTGGGTCATCCTCTCGTCTGGTCAGTTGCGGCCACAACCATGTCAAGTTTTGGAAACTCAGTGGTAACGTCCTCCAGGTGAGAGAGTTAACAGTTCTTGTCAGTGATATTACAGCCACTTAAGTTAAAATTAAATGAGTTATGGTTCAGTTGTAATGTTGAAAAGATTACTCGGATGTTCTATATATTACCGTAATTTCTCTCTCTCTCTCTCTCTCTCTCTCTCTCTCTCTCTCTCCATAAGGCGTATATCCATTATAATCTATATTCCTACAGTCTCAGTCAGGAGTGTTTGGCAGTGAGAAGGTAACAAGTCAAGTTAGTATATCACACATGGTGGATGGTCGTGTTGTGACTGGTGGTGAAGCAGGTCATCTTTACATCTGGGAGAAGGCCAGACTTGTCTCTACAGTGAAGGATATTCACCCTGTGAGTTATAAGAAGGGTTGCTTGTTAACCCTTATACAACAGAGTTTTTCTCATCCTGATTTTGATAGGCCTCGGTAAAAGTACATTATGTTAACTATATGATTACCGATTTTCATTAAATTTTGTTAGGAGGAATGCTTACAAAGGTTATCCATGTTTTTTTTATATAATTTTTCTGAGTAGCTTCTACAGTGTACAGTTTGATCCTTGTTGTTTATTAGGGTGGAGTACTAGTGACAGAGGTGTATCCAGGTGGACTGATCACTGGAGGTCGTGATGGGAAGATCACCATCTTTGATCGTCATCTAAACAAGGTTTCCTCAGTACAAGGTGAGGGGGCCAGGGCTTGTGTGATACCTTACAGTGAGTTTCAAAGGTTATATACACATACTGTACACCCACATGGATATGTAGACAAGACATCACAGCCAGACATGCAATAATACTGTATAATAATATTATCCCGTGTCCACATAGTTATGAACCCAATGGCCCACAAAAACCTAGATTTAACCCAGGGAGATAATGATGGGCATTTACTTGCTATTTCTAGCATACTAATGCCACAAAATGAAGATAATTCTCCAGCACAAAATGTAAAAGAGAGGGTTAGCAAGTTTCTTATAGAATAACCAAAAGGTGAAAGTTATTAAAGTACAGTTGCTCGGGACTGAAGAGCCATCATAAACTTTGAAATAATGACTACATTTCTTCATGCAATGCATCTGCTGGAAAAACTGACACAACAGATCATAAAAAATAAAAACATGAAAATACTCCCAGGTTACACAGCTAGCTTACTACACCAACAGACCATATTCTACACCACCTTGTCTCTCAATTCTTTCTCCCTCATCCAGGGTCCTTCCCTACTGGGATGGGGAAGGCAAGGTGGTGGTTGGTTTTCCTTGGCACAGCTTGTTAATACACCTGTCAGTTTTCACCTTTGCTTCACTTTTTTCCTGTAAGTTAGTTAACTATTACATACTTGTTTGTAGAACCAAAAGTATGGGCTACAGTATGATGAACAGTGCTTACAATTCCTAAGAAAAGGAATGACATAATTTAAATTGTTTCAGAGCCTCCAAGTCTGGTGTATGATACTCCAGGGTCGGTACATTCACTGGCGGTGCACCATGACAAGGTAAGTAAAAGATCATTTCCATGAATAGCAGAATTTTTGTCTTTTTTTCAATTTCAGGCTATCAATTTCATTTTGAAGTGTAAGGTGTTTATAAAAAAAATTGCCGGTACATATTTTTTTCTTTGTTAACACGTGAAATGTCATTTACATTATGCAGTACACATATAGGATTATGTATGATGATATGTGCCAGTGTAAATTCATGTAGGTCCTACTATATAAAGTAATTAGTTTTATGTATGCTGTATACAGTATAGGGAAAAAAAATTCATCTTCATACATTTTCTGACTTTTTATTTTGTGTGGTGAAGAGTTACTACAGTAGGCAGTCTTTTATTTATATAAGCTTACCAAGATGAGAATAACTTTGATGTAAATCTGACTTACCTAGCAAATAGGGTTAGTTCTTGAAGTTAAATTAGGTAACTGAAAGAAAGTAACAAAACAACTGTGATATAACTATTTTTTTTTATAGTATTCTGGTTAAAGTAAGTAAGTTTTTTATTGACTATTATAAAGTAGTGGTACAACATATTGATGTGTTGAATTCAGGTTATCGTGGGCACTGAAAAAAATGAGGTGTGGACGATGACACTGGGACATGAGGGAGGCTTCCAGGCAACATGTGTGGTACAAGGTCATGGTGTGGGGGAAGTTTGGGGCCTTGCTACACATCCCACCCGTCTCTTGGCTCTCACTGCCTCAGATGACCGAACTATCAGGTGCTTTGATCTTGTGTGCAGTTGTCCTAAGTTCCAACTGGTACAGCTTGCATTTTCAGTCCTTTCTATCCATTGACTGTGGCCATTAATTGATGAAATATCTCTCCAGATTCCTTGTATAGTATAAGCCAATAAGATGACATTGAACTGCATACCAGATTGTGGGATATTGAAGGACATGTACAACTGTCAACACGTATTGTGAGTCATAAAGCCCGGTCTGCAGCCTTTGCCCCTGATGGTCAACACGTGGCTGTTGGTCTCATTCATGGTGCCTTCCTCGTACTCACTGCTGAGTAAGTCTGCCACTAACAACATATTGAAGAAAGCTCAGCCAAACACTAACTGCTTCTTGTTATAGAATTATGTTATACAATAATATCTATTCACCCATCCATTGATACGACTAACATTTTAGTATCCCTACCTAAGAAAATGTGATAGGGTCATATTTAAAGAGTACTGTAAAGTGTTTCATATCCCTCAGCTGCTTGCTGAGTTACTTTCTAGGGAGCTATTTTATATATTTATTATAGGTAGGTAAAATATTCTCCTTAGGATTTCTAAAATCCTTTCATGTGGATGATTCTATTAAAGGATTTTACACTGTAGCTGCAAGCACATGTTGTTTATCCCTTGATGCCCAATACAGTAAACTGGACGAGAAGTACAATGTGAAGGACCGGAAGGAGGTGCGTCATGATCTCAAGTACTCCCCATGTGGAAAACTCTTGGCTGTTGCTTCCAATGATAATTTTGTGAGTGGCATTAACTTTCACTCCAGATTTTTCTGTTCACTTTATGTAAGGTACTGAGGAGATGCAAGTTATATACTTGTACAGTATTTATATCACCTTATACAGTTGCCCTGCAATACTCAACTCTTGTACCAAGGAAAAAAAAATAATTAATCTGCACTGCACTGTTTGGTGTCAGGTCTGGTGGAAAGATTGAAAGATTGATAAGAGTTTTTGACTTGTTTTCAGGTTAATTAGTGTAATATTTGTTACTCTGCACTGAGATTATATGGATGATAATGAACCAAATAAAACTAAGTGTAAATACCAGTTCAATATGTGTGGTTCTTTATGTTGCTGGTTAAAGCTTAAAGGGAGATTTTCTTGGTAAATTGGAAGAGTACTGATTCCTCCAAACTATTCCAGGAAACAGACAACTTCAATGTTACAAATGGGAGTGTCTGTTTCTGGGTATAGTTTGGAGGAATCTGTAATCCCCCAGTTCAACACCAAGAAAATCTCCCCTGAAGCCAGAAAGTGAAATATTAAACTTGACTTAATATTTTTAAACACTTTACCCTTTGTAATGTATTGATATACAGTTTATAAGTATATTGACATAAATTGTTTATTACAGATTAAAGAAATTATGGGGGTGCGGGAGTAGGGGACAGGCTTGGGGGGGGAGGGTGAGGGAATAGGGGGACAGGCTTGGGGTGGGTAGAAAGCCTGTCTCCTATTCCTGCACCCCCCCCCCCCCAAGCCTGTCCCCCCACTCCCGCACCCCCCTACCCCCCCCCCCCCCCAAGCCTGTCCCCTACTCTGAACTCTCACTTGAACTTGTAGGTTGATGTGTACAATGTGGAAATGGAATACAAGCGGTTGTATGTGTTGTCAGGAGCATCTTCTTTCATCACTCACCTTGACTGGTCCCAAGACTCTAACTTCATTCAACTCAACTCAGGCGCCAGCGAGAGGCTCATCTATGATGTTACTAGTTAGTCTTTCCTTGTTAGTTGAGCTTCAAATTATGAACATATTTGTGTGTTTGTATGTATGTATGTGTGTGATTTTACTTGAAATACTGTACAAGCAACTCTCATGAGATTATGAAATTTTTCGTGCAGTACAGTTTCAGATTTCTTTGCCACATTTATAATTCCTGTTTTGACCATCACACAAAAAGTAGTTGGGACATGTAAGGTGTGAGCCATATGTCCTTCTAACTAACAACTATTATTTCCTTGTCCTCGTAACCATACTAAACAGCCAATTTTTTTTATTCCAACAGAAGAGTCCATTGTTGATGAGAGTGACATTGAGGGTCTGGAATGGGCAACTTGGACAGGGGTATTGGGGAAGGCAGTAGCAGGTATTTGGCACAAGTATGCAGACGTTTCAGATGTTAACACGTGTGATGCCAATTTTCACTCTGGGGTGGTGGTGACGGGGGATGATTATGGCCTTGTCAAGCTCTTCAGATTCCCCTGCACTAAGAGAGGTAGGTTAGATATCAAAGCCAATTTTACAGAAGTTTGTGATTGTGTGGTCCTCCTCCATTCTCCTCGGGGTGCGGGAGTAGGCGGACAGGCTTGGGGGGGGGGGGATGCGGGATTAGGGGGACAGGCTTGGGGGGGAGTAGAAAGCTTGTCCCCTATTCCTGCACCCCCTTAACCCCCCCCCCCCCCAAGCCTGTCTCCCGACTCCCGCACCCCCCAAAAACCCCCCAAGCCTGTCCCCTATTCCCGCACCCCCTTAAGGATAACAGGAGAATGACAAAGTGGAAGGGGAATCCATTCTACTGTACAAAAATAATATGCATAGGAACATTTGTCTCTCTTCCAGGAGCTAAACCTCGGAGCTTTGTAGGACACAGTGCTCATGTGACTAACGTACGGTGGACATCAGATGGGCAACATGTAGTGTCAGTGGGAGGGGCTGACCACGGAGTATTTGTGTGGAAATTCCTCTCCAGAAGGACTGAGTCTCCACCACTTGAGCGAGGTTAGTGCGACTGAGTAATTGATACTTTTGTCCCCAGAGAAAAGTTTGGCTGTACTTTTCAACGTACATAGTTTCAGTTACTGTGTTATAAATTAATATATGTGTATGTACTGCTTCTTAGTTGCTTCTTGAGGTAGTGTATAATTGTGTTATGCATTTCATTCATCTTGTCCTTCACATCATTGTTTTGCACTTTTCTAACCCATCTCCTTTTCAACATCCCAATTCACCATAAGTTCCTCCACAGTGCAGGTTCCAGCAAGAGTAGATGGTGAATCTGATGATGAGGTTCTTGACACAGAGGATGAACTTGAGGGTATACCAGAGCTCACCATAGACCTAGAAGGTGACCTGACCACCAGTACCAGACGTAGGAGGTGAACAAACTATTTGGCTTTGATGTAAATGCCACAATTTTGAGTACAGTACTAGAAGTTCAGTTTGAAGGTATACAATGCACTTAAAAGATCTAATAGTGAGACTCACTTGGAGTATATATATTAATTAAGTTGGAACAGTTTTGGAACTGTGTACATTGCCGAGACAAAAACGCTTGGGTATGAAAACAGTTGCTTTGTGCTAATTGTTATTTTGAAAAATCTGATACTGTCTCATCCACTGATTTTATTCAACAGAAAAAAGAAGGGAGAGCGGGATAGTGGTGTGTTGAAGGGTGTAGAAGTGGCAGATGACTCTACTTTTGCTAAGCGTCGGAATGCCAAAACTACAGATCAACACCATCCTAACATACCACCACAGCATGGCTTTCACATGAAACACATATTTGGGTAAGTTGTACTGTTGTCCAGGAGTTAACAAGATCTGGGTATACAGGCCTTCTGCAGTTTCCCAATTCTTATATTATCCTGTCCCCAGTTCATTAAACCTGCTTGATTTGACAGTGGCATATTGTATGTTACTCACCCATTTTTATGGAAACCTAAACAGAGAAGTACTATTTTAATTTGTTACCATTACTTTCTGGGCAGCGTGAGGTCACAAGACAGTCTGAACAATGCTCACATACTGGCGAATGGTTGTGTTGTCTACCCTGTGGCTGCAGTGGGTGTGGTGCTGGATGTTGTTACCAATAAACAACAACACTATCTCCACCACACTGATGATATACTCTGCCTTACTCTTGACTCAGGTGGCAAGATGGTGGCAACAGGACAGGTGAGCATAAACAATTTTACAGGAACATTGTCTTATGATGAGAATTTTTAAATTTCTTGTCCCTTTATTTTTCACTATCTTACTCAGCAGTTGTATAAGTACAGCTTTTGTATGTCCCTTCTAAGCAAGGACGTGATGCAACCATCCATGTGTGGGAAGGAGAATCTGTGCGTATCCTTTCCCTTCTCAAAGGTGGCCACTCCAGAGGTGTTGCTGCCGTTGCATTTAGTGGTGATGGACAACGGTTGGCTTCTCTTGGCCTTGATGATCATCATACCCTTGTGGTCTGGAACTGGCGCAAGGGATACAAGATTGCTACTGCCAGGTGAGCCTTATATATTTATACTGTAGACTGAGGCTAGCAAAAAAGGTGTACTGCATAAAATATTGCAGCTGCTATGAGAACATCATAAACATTGGGATTTGTTTGCCTCCCTAATTAAGATATTTATGTGGACACATCATGTTTCCTCATTAATTAAGGGCCTGGCTAAGACAGAACAGCAACAGCTTCTCCACATACAAAATTTTATAACAGTACAGTTCATTGATGGGAGAGGCAGATTTTATTTTGTCAATATTAGTTATAAATATACTTTGTGTGTCAGAACAATGTCTTCATATGAATTGCATATATTACTCATAGTGAAAATTTAAAAAATACAGTCTGCAATACTGTATCACATTCAGGACAGTTATTGATATTACTGACTCATTTGGCTCCCTATCCAGGAGCCATGGGAACCGAGTGTTTGGGGTTGTAATGAGTCCATGGAGTGCTGCCCAGGTTGTTACATTTGGGGTGAAGCACATCAAGTTTTGGACCCAGGCTGGTGGGGGGCTCACTTACCGTCAGGTTGTGCTTGGTAATAAGTTCAAACAGGTGAGTGTATACTTAATATACACAGCCACTCCAATATGATTTACTGAATAATATCTTAGTAAGAGTAGCAGTTGTGTGAGCCTAAAAGTTGAGTATTTCAACCTAGTTAATGTTTGGTATGTGGAAGTTCATTGAAATTTCCTCAGGAAACTTAAAAATATTCACCCTTGCCATACTGAAGGTGCTGTAACTGCAGTCACTCCTCCTAAATTTTAATTGTGTTTTTCAATATTTTTTTATTTAAAAAAAAGTGTCATAAAGAATATTGACCATCATTTGGGAACAAACATGATGATAATATTTGGACATAGGTTTAGTCGGCAGGTTTGTTCCCAAGTGAAAGTCCATATTCTTTATGATCAGTATTTTTCTGTTGTTTTTACAATCATTACCTGTTTTCCTCTCCCCAGAGCACAGTGCTGTGTGCAAGTGTTGGAGGGAAAGAAGAACGGGGAACTGGGGAGTGGTGGGTGTTTGGGGAGTCAACAGGCCACGTGTTGGTGGTTAGGGATGGCAAGGTGGAACGAAGTGTAAAGGCTCACAAAGTTCCCATCTACACTATCCTCACCACACCACAGGTGTTGTATAAGTCTGGATGTCATGATTGGTTTATCTCTAAATGTTAATAATAATAACATGAGCAGAAACTGAAGTGATTGACCATCCTCTGAATAGTTTTCATGTCCTCTCTCCTTTTCATTTCATGTGTCATGCCCTTCATATTTATTTACTTTTTTTTAGTTATACTTGTGTTCATTATGCTGTCTCTTTTTTCCTTTTCCCCTTAGAATGTGTGGACAGGTGGACAGGATGGGCTGTTGTGTAGGTGGGACCGTGAAGTCAACACCTGTGTCAAGTCATACCATGTTACTGATCGCCATTTGGAGGACTTTACTACTATAACACTCACCTCCTCACAGCCAGGCATCAGGGGACTTGCCTCCTTGAACCATCATTCCAATAATGGTGAACCTACATTGGGGAAAGGTGAGACTATTAACAAAAAGAGCAGTCCCACTCATGAAGCTAATGGCAATGTAAGCAATATGAATGGGAATGTTAGTGTAAATGGCAACTCAGCAAGTAAAGTGAATGGCTTTGTTGCTGAAGGTAAGGATCCTGCACCTGATGCTAAGAATAATAATAATACTGTATCACACACAAAAACAAACTCATCCCCAACTCCCAGCAATACAACTACAGCTGGTACTAAGGATGATAACTCCTCCACTGTGTTGAATGGTAATCCCAATTCCTCAGACAGTGATAACAAATCTTCCACAGTTACACCATTGGTAGAACAACATTCAGTCTCAGCCATAGATGCAGGATCTGTTTCCAAGGATGATGAGGTTAACCAAAGTGCCGAGAAAAGTGACAGTGGGGAAGCCATTGACAACATTGAACCAGACACTCCTCTGTTGGTGTTTACTCAACATGCTGAGCTTCTTAGGATGAACAAGAATGGCAAGTTCACCATATTAGTTCAGGTCAGTACAGTAACCTCTTACATAAGATAGGGAATGTAAAAATATGTGCAGTATTTGATTTTATAAACATGAAGTTGTTTTTATCATGCATGAAAAATTAATTATTAATTATTTTACTGATGGGTATACCCCCAGCTATGAACAGTGCATCTTGTCATGGATTAGAGATAAAATAATTGTGCGTTTGTTTTTTTCATGAGCTATTTCTCACTTGTAGTTTTCTTCAAATTGCTCTGATCTGGCCACATCTTTCCCTCAGGGCCACAGTAAAGGTGAGGTGTGGGGATTAGATACACACCCACAGCTACTTGAGGCAGTGACAGTGGGTGGTGACAACACCCTCAGACGCTGGGACATAGGGGATATGATGGCTTTGAAAACAGCCAATCTCCGCAAGGCTGCTCGCTGTCTGCACTTTCATCCCACAGCACCGATCCTTGCTATAGGATTCTTGGATGGTGAGTGGAGGTGAAGTGAACTATTGACAGTCTATTGTTATAACCCTTTCAATATTTACCTTAGCATATTGTATTCATGCACACTAATTGGTCATCCCACAATTTGTATACAGTAAAGTACATGTCTACATTTTTACATAAACATAGAGTTTGTTTTGTGTATATGTAGACAGTTTGGAGCTCTATGCAATTTGTGTTGACTGTTTCCCTGTATTCTTTGTGTGCATTTTTATTGGTGTTTTATGCATATTGAGGACAATGGTCTTTAAGGCAGTATATACAACCTAAGTGAGTTCAAGCTAGGTTTTATTCTTGGTTTGACCTATTTGTTTCTATTACCTAGGTAGCATTGGACTGTACCTGTACCCCAGCCTGGAGAAGCATGGAGGAGTCCACCACCGCACCTCAGCGATCACAGATATTCGTTTCTCCCCAAGTGGTCGTCTACTTGGTGTGGCATCACAGGAGGGGGTTGTGGACCTGTATGTGGTGGACACTGATGGTGATTCAGTGAATAAGGAAGGGTCAGGACTACGTCGTGTGGGGGTTTGTCGTGGTTCCTCCTCCAGGGTCACACACATCACTTGGCATCAAGACTCAAGACTCCTTCAGCTCAACTCAGGTTGGACTGTAGAAATATTACTTTTACTACAGTTGGTATTGCTAGGAGCTGCTGCTTTCAATACATTATACCATATCTGTACCTTTAACTAAGAAAAACTAACTGTAGTTATTATTTTGCAGAGGCTGGGGAGGAACTCTTCTACTTGGCACCTCATGGTACTCGTCAGCTTATCCCTGACAGTGCCCGGCCTGACCTCAACTGGAGCAGCCCACTCACTTGCCCTCTAGATATGTCAACTGGAGGTATCTGGAGTCCAGGGGATGACCTCTCTGACATCAATGCCATTGCAACAGCAAACAAACTCCCTCTTGTTGCTGCAGCCTGTGATGACCAGGGTTTACTGAGGCTCTATAGGTATCCATGTGAGGTAACACAAAGAGAAAAGACATAGTTGTAGTATTAATTGGGGTTTGATACTTTATTAGATTTCTATATATCATGGCTCTAAAATGTTTTTTATAATGGTGTTTGATACTTTATTAGATTTCTTTATATCATGGCTCTAAGGAGTTTTATTCAGTAGAGGGAATTCATCTGGTAGTAGCCAAAATGAATTTTATAATGAACTATATACTCTGTGTAACATTAAACATTGAACTAACTCCATGGTTGTGTGATGTCCTCTCTCACTTGAAATTAATTATATGGCATCAGTCAGAGGTTTATAATGATGGTACAGAAGATTATAAATGGTTTTGCCCAGGGGGGCTGGCTTTATTCTGTGAATACTAGCCATCCCCCACAGGGCTAGAACAAAGATTGTTGTAGGATCTGGTCACTTTCTAGTGGAATTGACGAGATCTGCCCACATGGATTAAAAATCAATGTGAAGTGTACTGCAACCGGGGCTTTTTTTTTTTTTTCCTCTCACTATGCTCCATCTGTCTCTACTTTGCTAATAATATTATACTTCCTCCAACCTTCAGGGAAGCCCCAAGAAATACCGTCAGTACCGAGGACACAGTTCCCATGTGACCAATGTACGGTGGTCCTTCGATGATACATTACTGGTGACCACCGGTGGAGCTGACATGTCAGTGGTGGTGTGGCAGTTCAGACAGAGAGGCCGTGAAGCAGAAACAGACGGTGGGAAGGATCGGGAGGAAGATGAAATTTCTTTGCTTGATGATCTCCCTGAAGAAGGTAAGTTTAAGCTACTTTTGAAGCAAGAAAATTTCATCATCAGTAAATTTTTTTAAGTTAATAAATAAATTTAAGTTAAAAATAACTGTACTGTACTATTATGTGCTTAATTTCTTTCTTTATTATTTGCCTCCTATCTCTTAGATGACCTGGCCATGGTAGCCCATCCTCAGGCCATTGTAACTTTGTCTTTTAAGATTGTAATTTCCATTTTTTTTATTTATGACTGCCATTGCATTATCATTGATACCTGCATTTCTGATTTTGTCTACTTGCTGAAATTTGATTTTGAAGTAGACTCATCAGATTTTCTATTAAACTACCAGAACTAACCATCACTGACCTGGAAGCTACTGGGTTAGAGGGAGATCATCTACCCATCAACCTACTTTCCATTACTACTACTCCTATACCCGCCACCACCACCACCAGACCTACCACCACCAGACCCACCACCAGACCACGCACCAGACCTTCCCCTCCTACCGCCAAAAACGCTGTTACTCTCAGAAATGGCATGTACACCCACGCCACACGACTACATAAATCAAACACCTCCAACACAAGAAATACTACACAAGCCCCAGGTGGCAACAATAACTTAATAAGTAAGCATCCCATGAGAACTCTTGGGCAGGTCCACAAGAGACTGTTGCCTCAACTAGCGGGCACCTCTCAACCTACTACCCGTCTCAGATCCCTTCCCACCCTGGCTCAAGATGACACCACTGTCTTCTATTGTAGTGGTTCCTTGGTGGGCCGTCTGAATCTGGTGCAAGGTGAGTTTTATATTTATTCTCTGCCTTTACCACACATATTTTGCATTTGATGGTGCAAACCTACTGTATTCATGTTATTTTAATTCTGCTCCTGTATATATTTTATCACTTGCCTTATACATAACTTTTTTTATGAAGCAAGGAACTGTACATGATGGATAGTTGTATGAGAGTGATGAATATAAGAGTGGAAGGTTTACGTACAAAGCTTGAAGAAGTATTTTTTTTTCTTTTCTATTGACTATATAGATTTATGTACAGTATAGGTATATATATATTTTATAAAGTATAAGTTATTCATTAGCTATTTTGTTTTAGATTTAACCTTTTATCTGCTTGTTTTCCTAACTAGTACTGATCTTGATGATGTGTTCATAAGAATAACATGGCTATGTGTCTGTGTGTATGTCAGGGAGGGTTGAAGGTCACAAGATGGGATATGGAGACCACACAGCTGCTGTCACCTGTCTTGCCCTCTATCCTGGAGACCCCATGGTAGTTGCCACAGCTCAGGTGAGACAAACAAACTCGAGGACTAATTGCCTTATTGATATGAAAAGGATGCAGAAATATTTTTACAGTATGTGTATATGCATTGTGTGAGATGAAGTTGAATATTGAGTACAGAATTATTTACTCCAAAAACATGGTTTCTAGGAATGACAGATACTTATGGATGAATATGACATGCTTTTGACCGATTTCTTTTTGGCAGTAAGCCTTTCATTTGTTATACTGGCTCATTGCACTGTATGATGTTACTATTTGTTTGTACCGTTGTGATAAAGAATGTTTCCTGACAGCTGGGCACACTGGAGCATGAGAAAAATGAAGGAGATGATGATTATGGAGCCCTGGTACATGTGTGGAGGTGCCGTGATGGAGTGGGACTTGGACTGTTACGGGGTGGAGGAGAGCGTGTAGTGACAGCCCTTAGCTTTTCACCCAGCAGCAGGTTTCTCGCATCACTAGCTGATGGTGACACAATTCATATTTTCAACTGGATTAAAGGTGAATTAAGTTCAGGAGCCACACTGATCATTTGCATGTTGATACTTATGGTTTGATGATAATTCTGGTAAAATGTAATTACTGTATTACCGTACTTTAAGTGTCAGTGAGGTACTCCTAATATGTAGACAAGTTATTGTACAGAATACTCAAGCAGAGGTAAATAATTATTTATGATTGGGTTTTCCCAAATTTGAACTTTTTGGATCTGAATTTTTTCCTGTTACTGTACTAGTTTCCATTGTGGAGTATTGCTTTAGAGATGTTGGAGGCATATAAAAGGTTTGTTTGTCCCTTCAGTCAGACTTTGATCCCTCTTTTTCCTTTTTTCTTTCTGGAGATGGTCACCTTCAAATGTTGGTTCATGTTGGCTCAGTTAGCTTGAAACAGCAGATGAATATCCCTCACCATTTCTCTATTCCCTGACCAGGAAGATGGTGGGCGATAGAACTTGTTGTGAAGCTAAGTTTGTGAGTTGCAAGATTCACGAATATATTAGCTGGGACTATTCCAACATTAATTTTGATAAAATAATGAAAACCGTGCTGGAGCAATTAGTACTTGTCACTTTTATTTTTACATCATTAACATTCCATTATTTGTCTCCCAATACTGCGTAAAATCCATCACCATTCCTGATCAAACGTGCATCATCCAAAATCATGCTCACAAATATTGTTGCCAAGTTGATCTGTTTTGACCTGTACAGATTCTTTAACCTTGCAATGTACAGTATTTCTTTTGTATCCAACCAAATACAGTAAGTGGAAAAGTGTTAAAATGCTAATGCAAACTTACCATCATATAAATATTTAGCAACACCTGTACCCAAAATATCAGGTGTTCATGTGGCTGAGACTGAGCTGGGAGCAGGATTGTTGCTTGACATGGGACACTGTGGGGAGACCACTCTGGCTGTCCTCACTCCACGTATCCTCCTGTTTCTGGACCTGGTGGGAAACTCTCTCCTCACTACTCGTGCCTACCACCCCAGCGGTTTGCCCGATGGGGTGGCCTACTCCACTCTTAGCATCTCCCCGGTAGGTAGAGCAAGTTGGTCTGACCTAGGAAGGTTTTAATAACTGGGTTGGAGAAAAACTCTCTTTCTAAGGAATTATACTCATTTGCTCACTATCCCCTTTTCTCTTGAATACCCTGAGCTATCCATGTTATGAAAAATGTATAACATGCTAATTTTTACTATAAAATTTGTGAATGAATTATAACACATTTACACATACAATATGTTACACTTCACCTTTGATATCCTTGTATCCTCCAGAATGGGAATGTACTGGTGGGATGCAGCAACTGTACTGTGGTGTTGTTCAAGGGTCGGGCAGCTATTAGGGATATCCCTGCACCTGCTGATCCACCCATATCACCACCCATACGTCTTGCCTCAGCTTATGGCCATGGAGCTGCATTTGTTGCTGTCAGGTAACTTTATTTTCATTCTCTCCTTGTGTTACTACTTCCTCTTTGGAGAGTTGTTGCAGAAACTAAGCTGATAGAGGATATATTCTTAATGTTGATTACTACCTCACCACAAAGGAACCATTTTCTCTTGCCACAAAGAGTGGTGGGACCAAGGTACCCATCCACACAGAAGGTAATGTGTAGTGTTGAGTTGAAAAACAGGTGATTGTTTTCATGATTGTGATTTTGTGTAAATACTGTATGTTTTTTTTTTTACATTTTTTTTTTTTTAAACCAAAAACCTTCTGAAGTATCGGGCATTCCGAAGTTTTGGACTTTTACTGTATTGATAATGATGATGATGTAACTACAAGAAATTACTGAAATTTTCATTACCTCTTTTCCACAGAGTTGGAAATCAAATTTTGGTACGGTGCTACATTACTGAAGATGAAAAACAAGATTTTCTCTCTGACTCAAGGATTGCAGCTCCTTCCCAGGACTGGACACCACTCACTGCGAGGTTAGGAGGTTCCATGCTTATCCTGGGTGCTCGAAGAAACCAGCCTTTTATTGCACTTAACCTAACAACTGGCAAATTTACTCTAATTGAGCATGGGTAGTAGAGTAGAACTAACATTGTAGTGATAAAAGGCTAGTTATTGTAAGAGGTGACCAAGCCATTTCATCATACAGACCAGACCAATAATATATAAGTTCATTATTATGTGAAACTGATACAATGCAAGGTAGCCTCCCAATTGTCATCAGTCTGCTACTCTGCAAGGTGAATTTCAGAATAAACGATGCAAACTTCTGATTCTAAGGCAAAACCAGTGTTCCCTCTGAATATGATTTGGTATAACATAACATATTACTGTATATTATACTAAGTTTTCATCTGTTATCAAAGTACTTTATGTGAAACTGTTCATATTTCCATGCTTGTCAACTCCTCCAAATAGCATTAGCAGATCAGCTTATTCACACATTCAGACTGGCTCAAAACAAATTTCTACTACTGACTACAATTTCTACTTCAGGACATGCTTTTCCATATACAGTATTTTATTTCTTACCGGGTATACTGTAGTTGCTTTCATTACTACTGTACATGTATATGGAAAAGCTGCAAGGAGGAATGCATAAGTATGTATTTCTTATTTTTATTATATGGTTTCATTTAACTTTCTCCTTGTCAAAAAGTTGTCTGACATAGTAAAACTATGTAGCATACTCCCCGAGTATAACTGGAGTTGATCACTGACCATGAAACGATGAAATGACAGTATATGAAAGCTATCTGGTATTTCCCTTGTACTATTTTATAGTATTATACTGTATATACTATGGTTTTCTTTAAGTCTGTATATACACATAGATGTGATAGTATGTATAGGAATTGTTTATATTTTTCTAATGTTAATATGGTCACTTTTAGTGGTAGATTGTTTGCACTGCACTGCACTTTATTGGGCCAAATTCAGTCTTCACTGCTGCATATAAACCAGAATGGCTGTAGTGCCCTCCAGTAACCTCTGTAAAGCCTAGCTAAGTACTGTAGAATGCTTTCTACCATGTATCAGTATATCTTATATCCAACAATCTGGACTTTACATGATTTCAGTTAAGTGTTCATAAGGATTACAAAGGTGCAGAAGACGAGTTTTCTATGGTATAATTTCCATTTACTTTTGACTCCAAAACTAATCATATTAAAAATCTTTAATACCCACTGCTCTACAGACCAGCAGCAACACTACTTTACAAATGACTACAGTTTTCTAATAATAAGACCTTGCCCAATTTGCACATTACCGTCTGGCACTCACACTTGGGAACTATCATAAAAAAAATATATACTGTATTATACATCCTAATACGATCATCAATACAGAGGTACAGTTGTGTTAATCTTCTGTGGATCTGACTGTAACTCTTGGCTCTACTCTTTTGTATCGAGTGATGTAATGTACTTTAATCATCCTTAGAATAATTATAATGCACATCATCAAAACTAACAAATTATCATAATGTATTACTGTATATACATAGTACTGTTGTATTAAGTACCTTTATATCTGTTTGGCATTTTGACATAGGAAGCAGAGTTCTGATTTTCTGACATTGGAGTTTCTCCAGGAGTTACCCTCAACTGAATGCTTTGCAAATGGTGAAAACTGTTTGAAAGGTTATAAATATAGGCACTGAAGACCATTTGTTGAAGGACATTTGTAAAACAGAAAAGTAATCCAGTACTACTAACAATAGCTTTGGTATTGTAGAAGAGAACTAATAAATTATTGTTCTTTACTGGTTTACTTTGCTGATTACCAAGTCAAAGGAAAGTGCCTAAGATCCTAAATATTGGAAATATATTAGATATTGTCCATACTGTATTTTAAAGTTGGAACATAATCGTTACTAAATAGTGTAAACAGCTTTTGCAATGTCAAACATAGGACTGGCTAGTTTCAATCTAGAATTAATGTAATTTACTTGGTACTGTACTCAAATGAGCCATGAATATTAATGTGTAATGGTTTTAACCTTTACCTCAGTTTAAGTAAAGTCACTGAAGGCAAAAGTTACGTTGTTTTTGCCTGTACAGTACTTTCAACATATTTGGTTAATCATTAGTTGCCTCAGTTCTTCCCCTCCATCTTGTTGTGCTCTGCCATTTCTACTCTTAGTCAGTTGCCAGAACAAATCTGCAGTGAATGGACAGGTGTCGGGTAAAACCACAAATCTCATACAGTAATTGGTAAAAAATTTTCCAACATGTATAATGTAATGTAGCCTCATATTATAGGTAGTGACATTTTTATATACAGTACTGTAAAACATGCTATTTCATAATTTCCTTTCTTGACAAATGAATACCTCTACCTTAGAACTATCAGTTTCTCAAAATTTGTCCAACTGTATCTAATGAATTTTGACAAGTACTGTTGCCTCAAGGTATTTTCTTAACCTCCTGCAGTGGTTCTGGAGTAGCCTACATGTGGCAACGCTGGACATTTTCCAATCACATCTGATATAGAACCAGATATAAAGACCTGCATACTGTACTTGTAAATGGTGACACATCTAGTTCTGTTTTCATATATTCTTACATTAATACTATATAATTCTGTTAAGTGGTGCATATACAGTACCTCATTGTCCATGATAGTATATTGAAGATTATGAGACAGTGATTCATGGAGTTTTCTGTAAATATGATTCAGAAGCGAGATTGGTCTCATTCATAAGTGTAACTCGAGCATTACTGCTTTGCCACATCTGCTCCACACACTAAACAAATGGTAAAGTAATAACTAGAGGCAACTGTACATCATCATCTAGTTAGCTGCTGGCCATGTACTGTAATTTTAAGACCTAGTCTCTGGGTATATGACATTCATATCTGGAGCACAGCTTTATGGTAAGAAAGATAATCCTACCATCCAAGTTTGATATGAAAATTTCCAGTCATCTCTATATAGAAATGTATGTACAATTTCTGGTGAGGAATGTAATAATGCAAAGTTCACTATTAAGCAAACACAATGACATGCAAATGAGAAATGTATTACCATAACATCAGCGACTATTATAAAAATAATTTAAAATGGAGACATGGGTGAAGGTTACATAACTTATTAACAACGCTGACGAAAAGCAATTCGCTATAGATAAAAAGAAGAAAAGTCTTTGGTGGTACATGTAAAAAAAACTGACAAAACAAATTAAGGTGTGAGATGAACAACAGCTAGGGGGGTCAGAGCTTCTGAACAAGGCCATAGTGGACCATTTACCATTTTTTGAAGGCCAATAGAGAGTACTTTTAGAGTATTATTAGAAATAGTCAAAATATTGATATAACCTTTTTCTAAAAACTCTAGCAAACATAAAAGATGTAAAGATGTAAAAAAAAAAAAAATATATTCATCAGTGCACATGACCCCCTACAGATCTGTTGACACATGGATAACCCTTGACATGAGCAATGTACTGCCAGGTTTCCTATCAGGCACAGTCATATATATGTATAGTTTTGTGGGAACAAATTATTTCCAACGTAATCCCTTGGCAAAAAATATTCATCACCTGGTGGATACAGCGGAGACAGATGGTGCATTACTTCAAAATTATCTCAATCCTACTGTGACATTTCTGAAATTATCATCATTCTTATTCATTTTTACGTACTGTGTGTGGCTCCCATTCAAGGTTTAAACATTTAAAAAGCCTCTTCCACTCCCCTTATCCTTGGCGCATCCTATTTAACCCTTAAACCGCGGGTGTCACCATATTTCGACGGCCGTACTGAATGTGGCTAACCGTGGGTGTCTGCATTTGTTGAGAGACGCATTTTCAAATATACGTGGCCCCTGACATATTTGATTAGGCTCACAACAGAGGGTGTGTGCACTTAGGAGGGTCCCAAGAGACACAACAGCCTTCCCCAGTCAGTGTACCAATAACTATCAGCGTGTTAGGATGTATTATCAGTGCGATAATTACCATATACTGTATATACGTAAATATGACAGTAACGTTATAATTCATATTGCTATGTTAAGAAATGTTATTCTGATACGCTTTATGACGAAATCATGGTGTGAAAATATACTTAAGGGGGTATCACACTTGGTACGCAAATGCGGAATTGGCGGAATTCTGGTAGGCGAACGAGGAACGGTGACCACACAGAGCTATCACACTGATCCCGTTGCGTGGTTTGTGTATGAGGAATGCTTGGAGGCAGAGTGCAGACGACGACGACGAGACCAAAGTCATCAAACGCAAACAACAACATGGAGTTTGTTGGGGATGACGAACACTCAGTACAGCGCACCTTCTCAATCAACAACAATTTAGCCTCTCTGGACCACTGTACATTGAATTTGTTGGCCATGCTTGGAATCTTGAGTAAACACTGCGGCGCTGTTTTAAACATTGACGACTGTGACCATGTGACGGGCAAACTGCAAAATATCGACATCGTATTTACTATACCCAGTGTTTATATTTGTTTTATTCTAAAATATTTATATAACAATATTATTTTCTATAATTATTTAACTCATTTACTTTGAAATGATTAATTACAATAGATTTGGTTAGTGAATTGGTTCTCGTTTGCATACCTGGTATGGATAGAAATGGATACCAGCTTTGGTAGGCATTTGTGGTCACTGTTCCGCATTCGCCTACCATACACTTACACTTAAGAACACTTAAGAACATATCGCAGACCAGTCGAGTCGACTCTATGCTGCGCTCATCAGTTTTTACAATTGTTGACTCAGGGTTGACTGCGGCAGCGGCTCTGTGGGGTCGAACTTAAACCGCTGGCGCTCCCAGAAACTGTCTAGGCGATTTTTAAACGTATTTAACGTAGTAGCTTCAATGACCTCTGCTGGAAGTTGGTTCCATATGCTTGTTGTCCGGAAGTAGAAGCTGTTACGTTGTACTCCATATACACCATCCTCTGGGCGGTGCTGGTACAGCTGTCTACGGTGACGTCGACTCGGCCTATCCCGTGGTGTAGATGAAGGTGGAAGTAGCTGTTCCTCATAGGTGCTGAAATGCTTCCATGTCTCAATCATATCTCCCCTATGTCGCCTATACTTCAATGTTGGTAGATTTAAGAGTTTCAGTCTTTCTGGATAGTCGAGATGCTGAAGCCCATCCACTTGTTTTGTAGCTCGAATTTGAACTTGTTCAATCATGTCTTGCATCCTTTTATATCTAGGTGACCACACAGCTTGCGCGTATTCCAGATGACTCCTAACGAGGGCTGAGTATAGGGGTTTAAAGATTTCAGGGCTCAAGTAGGAGAACACACGTCTAATGAGGCCCATCATGGAGTTAGCAATCTTTATTTTGTTGAGTATGTGTTGTTCAAATTTCAAGGCTGAGTCTATAGTCACGCCCAGATCATTCTCCACGTCAACGTGTTCCAACACTCCTCCACAGATATGGTACTGGTGAGCATACACAATATTTTCAAGGGCTCCCAATGAAATAACCTTGCATGTGGTAGGCGAATTCCGCCAATTCTGCGTTTGCGTACCAAGTGTGATACCCCCTTTAGAATTGTCAGGAAAGCATAAAAGTGAACCGCATCCAAGCGCCTGAGGACCGAAGGGGAAGCAGAGGCATACACCTGGCAGCCATAGTCTAGTTTTGAAAAGACCAGGACAGTATGGAGACGAGGAGTGTTGTGTGGTCTGCACCCCATGACACATGTTGGCTGAGGGTCTGTAACAAGAGACAGCTAAAGGTTTGTACTTCAATATCATGTATTTATTCATGTAGCTGAAGGGAATTACACAATATTAGCCGTAAAAAGAATTGTTTACGTTCTGCAAAAATATTCTCGCAGTACAGAGTTGACGGGCTCCAATATGCCAGCGGTTAGAGGGTTACATGGAGCCAGGAACTGGAGGTCTTTGTGTTCAAACCCTTTATTTCTGATATAAGAGAAAATGATCAATGCTGTCGAATTAGATACTAAATAGACAAATCCAATTTTCTAAGACTGATAAGTTCTATACCAGCATGAATTGGTGTAACCGTGACAGTTTCACAAGTCAATGTTTGGTTGATTTTTGAAACAGCAATTCTACCCTCCTGTGCCAAGTAAATGACTAAAAGAATAAGAGGGATTATATCATTAGTAGAATTTACATTATCAGTAAAAATACAACAATGACTGTGACATACATCAAACACAATGAAATAATAAAGCACAGTAACTCATATGAAAAGATCACAGACTATATCAGTGAAAGTAGCCTTAAATATCATGGTCACTATACCAAACATCACATACCTATTAAATTAGTGTTACTCAGTGTGTCAAGCATAGGGTGAGACAGCTACATTGGTAAATGTCAAGCAGTGTTAACCATGCATTCTTTTTCTTACTGTATTTCCTCTGTATCCACTAATATGTGATGGACTCCGAGTCACCAATCTGAATATTATTTGAGGGATACCACTCATCCGGGTTATTTAAATAACGAAGTGTGTGTATAATCTCTAAATAAAAATGGTTGTCAGGCTTACATTAGGTTTGATAAAGTATAAATAAAGGGTAGAGGCAGGTGCTTGGAAAAAGGGATAGTCTACATAGTAAACATCTCTACAGTTTCAGACTGACTGGGGTCACTTGGATCTGAAAATAGCTGGAGTGGTTCTGCCTTTACAATAGAACCCTTTCCTACCAAACCTTCATGGCCAAATGACTCTCCTGGTAAATGGGAGTGTTCAGCTGCAAACTGGGCATATTCATCATCAAGATCTGACAAGGTGGTTGAGGAGGTCAGGCCACTGGTACCATTACTGGTAACAGTAGTTGTTGAATCTTGGCTGGCAGCAGTGGTAGTGGTGGTAATGAAAGAGGTATCAGATGAGGAAGTAGTAGTAGTAGAAGCAGCAGTGGAGGAGGCTGTGTTATCCACCACAACTGGGATAGCATAGTACACACCAGTGGTAGCAGAATCTTCACCTGCCACTAGAATGGTTGTACTACCAGGAACTGAACCCTCCAACTGGTCCATTTGCTCTGCCACCTGGCAGAATGTAAATATCATTACTTTCAACAAGAAACCTTAATATATATATATATAGTACAATTACATTTATTTAAAAACTATTTGTTGGTAGGGTTGGTACATACATGCAACCCTATGTTCATATATCAATACAACCCCTCACCTGGGCCCACCATGCATATCATTAGGTTGACAACTCGCCAAGAATATTGGGCTCCCAACATGCAGCTGGAACTGACAATATCTCAATATGTATCATCACTGGTCTCAAATTGTTTTATTAAAGTATACACAATACTTTCCGGGGCTAATATATACACGAGAGTAAATAACTAACCTTAAAAGCAGACTCAACAATACTGAGTTCTTCTTGGTCCCTACGGCGAGGTTCTTCTTCTTCCTCCATTTTAACATCTATGGGATGGAATGAAGACTCAGATGGACTGGTGCCACTGGAGACTGTGCGTGCTGCTGCAGATACAGACTTCCTCATCTCCCTTAATCGGCTAGCACCACGTCGTGTATATGTCTTAGTAGGGGTTGTTGTTGTAGTGGCTGTGACAGAGGCAACTGTGTAGGATGCCTGTGACACATCCACCTTGTAGTAATTCAGAGATGGGTCCACTTCCTTTACAACTGGTGGTGGTAACTCAGGTATCTTCCCTTCTTTTCTGAGCTTGGCTACACGAGACTTATACTGGTTGTTTGTGAGGCCATGTACACTAGTATAGTGCTCACGCAGCCCTGCTCGACCATCAAGCATAGCATTGCATATTCTGCAAGGGGTATTTTGAATCTCTTGCATGTTATGCATAGTACGCAGATGTGTACGCAAATGAACTTTCTGTACAAAGCCCTTGGTACAGTAATCACACTTGAAAGGCCGCTCTCCTGTGTGAACTCGTACATGCATCTCTAGTTGCCCTTGACTGGGGAAGTTCTTGCCACAGATGTAACAATTGAGGCCACCATCTTCCTCGTGCATCCTCACCATGTGAGACTTCAGTGAGTCTGTACGTGTGAACACCTGTAACATAAAAATTATATTAATACATCTATACTAAACAATACAGTACAGGTGACATAACCAAACTGGCGACTTTTAAGCCCCTTCCACACGAGAAGCAAACAGATGGCGGGTACAGGCAACTGAGTGGAATTCTCTCGCTTTTTACCAGTGTTACCATATCAAACAGTCCCCAGTAGCCATTGGCCACTTGTGCCTGACACCTACCCACAAACTTGATAACAGTGTCTGCCCATCGTCTTTTGCCTCTCGTGTGGAAGAGGCTTTTGTCTAACCTGGAATCTGGTAGATTGGCCTTTTATCTTTTACAAAACTCTTATAATACATGTATCAGAGGTCTGAAGTTGCATACTTTTTAACAAAGTTGAAAACTGACCTTCTCACAGACAGGACAGGTAAGGTTACTGGATTGTTCGTGATCATTAACAAGGTGTTGGTGAAGGACGTGACGCTGGGGGAAAGTCTCATCACAGTAGGGACAAGGTATATCCCGTACCTCCAGATGAGACTTCATGTGCACTCGTAAAGTTGTGATGGACCTAAGTGGAAATTCAAAATACATTAGATGAGGTCTTACAGTATGACATTAATTAACTGTGTACTTCAAGCATGAACTTTTCCCTATTCTGAATTACTTTTTGTTAAGGGAAAATGGGTAGCAGAAGAAGTCTGCTTTCGTAATAAAGCAGATGTGTTGAGCAACCTTTAGTTCAACAGGAACTAACTGTAGTCAAGAGCATCATATTTCATTATTGTCTACAAACTAACCTGAACTCTTTGCCACATTCTTCACAAGGGATGCCACCCTCTTCCTCTGTAGAGCGAGGCTGGGAGCGACGACCAGGCTTCTTGTGTGTTACCATCTTGTCCAACGTTACTGGGAAGTCCATCACCTGTACACGATACAATCAGTCATTTATATTATAATCTTAGTTCAACAAAATACTGTACCTTTCCCAGCATTCTAAGTCATTGTTTTCTCTAGTACAATTCTGTATGTAGCAGTCAAGACTCAACACAATAGAAATATTAACCAAAATACAAGTATATTGTTCAGCAAGGTATAATACTAACCTCATCTTCATCAGGCAGCTTTAGGTTGAGAAAAGCATATATTGAGTCAAGATATGGTTGGATATATGGACATGAAATCCGGTACAAACATATGTTGACTCACAAATTAATTGAAGCTGAAAAACATTATATCAATGTTTCAAAAGAAAAAACAACCTACTTTTGAAAACTGTAACCTCAGTGTGAGCTACACGACTTGTATTGCTGAACTTGTATTTGTTGGAGTCAGTTTTCAGACTCTCCATATATACTTCTTGGCACCTACATCTCTACAGCCCTCATTCTTGATTACTGATATTCATGCCACAATTGAACTTTACAGCCATTAATATTATATTGTAGGTATCAACACTCTAAAGTAGCCTTTGTACTTCAGCCATTACAGCCTTTAAACAATCAAATGTTGCAGAAATAAATAAACTGGTTATCCATTCCAATTGGTTTTTCAGTAAGAACTCTTTGAGTGGTGGCTTGTACTTGTATATATAATTTCCACTTTTCAAACAATATAGTAATCAATAATTTGAGTGCCATCAAGTGGCATGACTTTACACTTTTTAATAAACTGCATTCCAAATGGTAAATTGTTAGTTTCTGCCGAGCATCACAGTGAAATGACTACAAGATCTCTCAGCAACATAACTAAATTCTACTAATAAGTAACTATGGTTATATGTTACTAAGGAACAAGGCATATTGAAACTTACCTCTACCAACTCATTCCCATCTTCATTCTCCTCATGGATAACTCTTTTCTTTGTATTATATAGCTGTCTATGTTTAATCTGTGGAAAGAATGTTGTAAACATTACAAGTAAAAAAAAATAAAAATAAAGCGAAATGAACAGAGGCAGGTGATGTTACTGTCATTAACACCAAGGGAAAGGATATAATGCAATATAGATCACCAGTACAAATTAGAGGAAGAATATTAACAAAATTCAATTACCACAATCACCACAGAGTTCAGTGAATAATTTCTGTAATAGTCGAGTTGTTGTCATAAAATTTGTAAAACTCAGTAGAGTACTGTACTCTTATTAGGATGTTCTACCAGTCAACTTGATTGATCAACTTTCTAACTTTTACTTACTTGTACTTACTTGTACTTACAAGATTATTGTGAAAAACTACAGCTGTGTACAACAAACTGTACCACGCTTTTTAATAATGCCAGTTAACATCACCCAACGTGGCTCATGGGTGTGTTTCAGTTTCTATTCTTAGCAACAGTAGGGGAGGCAAAAGTATGTATGTGGATAGAGGGTGATCTGAGAGAAAATTTTGATATTAGTGTAGGGTTGAGACAAGGGTGTGTTATGTCACTGTGGCTGCTGTTCAATGTCTATATGGATGGGTGTATGAGAAATTAGGGAGAGAGCAGTGAGCGGTAGAAAAGTCATAGAATCACTGGGGAGGATTATGAAGGGTAGAAATGCGAGTATGGAAGTGAAAAGGGGACTACGAAATAGTATAATCCTGCCAACACCGACATATGTGTCGGAGACATGGACATGGAGTGGGGCTCATCAGTCTAGAATAGGTGCTGTGGAAATGAGTTACCGTATTTGAGAGGAGCTTGTGGACTTACTAGGTGGGAAGGAAAAAGTAATGAGAGTGTGTATGAGAGATGTGGTATGAGTGAGAAGGCAATTGATATTGAGTGTGGAGTGGTTGAAAGTGAAGCGTAATACATTGAGGTGGTTTGGACACGTGGAGAGAATGCAAGATGTGGAGTTTGTAAAGGTGTATGGAAGTGAAGTTGTGGGACCTGGTGTGAGATGGCAGAACAGAATGGAAGAGTACATAAGGGAGAGAAACATGAGGGCCAGAGGAGAGCTTGACCAAGTAAGGAAGGAGTATTGGAACAGGGAAAACTGGAGACTCTTCTGCCGTGGCCAACCCCTTGGGGGGAGTTACCAGAGGGAATGAGGCGTCAGAGCTATAGATAGAACAGGGTTCTTGTGCTGTATTGTAATTCTGACCTAGCACAGTAGTACCGGTAAAACTAAACGGAATCTGATATGTGTATTACTTACCAAAACATTTCTGTTGTCAACTACTGTCCCGTTGGTTTCACTGGCTTCCTCCTCAGTCTCATCCTCCTCCACTTCCTCATAAACAACTTCCTGCACAATCAGTTTCTTTCTGCAAATATCAAGTGACTGTATTGCAGAAGTTGTTAACAAAGATTATTTCCAACTGAAAATATCAAACTAAATAATGTTACCACATTTAATATGTAATATTTAATATCCTGGCCACATGGAGGTCTTGTGGTACACACTGGAATAATAATTTATGCAAATAACCTTTACACTATTACTATCATCAGAATGCGAGTGTGAAATGGAATTTCAGTGCTGCTTTCTTTATTTTGTATTTCATTTTTCCATCCCTGACCCTGGAGCCACTACCCTTAGAAACAAGGATATGAGGTATTGATTATAATGACTATCATCAGATTCCAATGTGAAGGTATCTCATTCTTTACCTTATCTTGACATTCTTTTTCATGGGGTTACTACTGGTGCCACTGCTACTACTGCTGCTGCTGCTGCTGCTGCTTCCTTTATTACTGTTATTGGTGGTTGTGGGACAGATGAAGCCCTCTGGTTCAGGATTCATAATAACAGGGCCCATGGGGGATGAGGACTTTTTGGAAAACGAGGTAGATTTCTTGACTGAAGGAGGCACCATCATCATCTCATCCCCCAGCAGCTGCATGCTAGAGTCATCAAAGTCTTCCTCAATATCAATATCCATCAGGGTTCTCTTTGGTGGCGCGCGTACCTGCCCTCGCCCTCTGCCAAGGTTTTGGAAATATCGCCTGGAGAGCAAGTAGAGAAGGAGTTACACATTGGAATATAACTGGTGTCCTTTCTTCACTCCAGTATATTAAATTCATTATTTTTTCTAAAGCAAAGCACACATGAAAATACTGTACAAAGCTGAGGCACAACTTGTATCCTAGTAATATAGTGAAACTCAAACTTTTTCAACAGCTTCAACTTTTCAAATCAACTCCTCCTTCAAGATAGGAACAATTTTGGCTAGACATCCCTAGATGAGTGAAAAGTTAAAGTAGTAACCTGATCCGTTCTGCCTTTTTGACTGGTGATGGGCAGAACATATCCTCTGGCTCTGACTTGATAAAGACAGGTACGTTCTCAGCTGGTTCCTTCTTCACCACCACCATACCTCCTCTACCCCGGCCCCTTCCTCTTCCCCGTCCTCTACCTCGCCCACCACTCCCCACAGGCCTTCCACGACCTCTTCTTCTGGCTGGAAACTCTCTGTGAAGCTCTGTAAATATGATAGGGAATTGTAAAGAGACAGAACTTTGGGGCACACACACACACACGCAGGTATTCAGACACAAACACATTCGTGTAGCTCATCAATATATTACAGTATTTAAGTGTTATAACTTTATGCCTATATTTGGATAACTTTCTTAGGCAGGGTGATGGATGTTATGATTGGAGATTGGAAATGAAGTTGAAGTGATGTAAATTTATTTCATGGTGTTCATTCAGGCATGTATTTCTGTTTTATAGATCATATAGATTGATGAAGCCAATGTGGCCAATGGAGAGTGGATATATACCATGCTTGGTTATTCTTTTTAGAAAGGTTGGCTTAGGTCTAATGTAGATAAAAAGTCAAGTTATCAGAAATGGTTCACATACACTGTATCATGAACCTGTATCTTCTGTTCACTCATGGTGTTCTTTGGTTCAAATACTATATAAATCTGACTCAATTTACTTAACATAAAATTTGCTTCACATAGCCTACTCCTTCCTTGATGCATTTGCCAGACCAAGTGGACTTGTGGAAGTCAGGTGAGTGTTATGGTATATATATTGAGATCTTGATAACATTTCCAAAATAATACAACTCTCCTGTAAGTACAGTAATGGAATAACAGTGTGTTTTACAAGTGTTCCTAAAGAGGATAATACTGAACCCTGTCACAGTATATTGATGACATTCAACATTTATGGCTGCTGACCTGTACAAAGGATCCTAATTACAAAGGTAAGTGTTGATATTGTGGTGAGGTTAGGTCCCAGCAAGTACTATACAATAATTCCCACTGACCTGGTACATCTTGGTGAAGCTTCATGTGATCATTAAGGAGGGACACCTTGTTAAACTCCTGCTCACACATGAAGCACACAAAGATACTCCCGTCCTCCATTTCGTCCTTCTCCATGATTATTTCTGTCCCCTTTTTTTCCGCCATTTCCTGTGAATACCCAAATGGTTAGAACATGTTAGGGTAGGTATAAAATAAGGAACAGACACTTATCACCACACGACGCAAACAACAGACAACCAGTTTACTATCAAAGACAAAACTCGTGTCGTGAAACTTGGTGAAAATATATGGTACGTATTTGTAGCAGTGTTGCCAGATCCGGCTAGGCCCTGGTACTTTACCAAGGTATAGTTCCCGATAGTTTGCCCAGGTTAGGTCCCGGTAGTCTGATGCGGTCTAGGTTAGGTCAGGTAAGGTCAGGCTAATTTCAAAATGCCCCATTTGAATATGCCCTATCTTGGAAATGGGGCATTATCGTAGGAAATGCCATAGAAGAAAATAGTTTTAGAATGGTCTAAATAAGTAGGCAATGAAGGTAGAAAAACCGTACGCAATAACGGTAACTCTTTCAATATTTACCGGTGTCTTAGAATGTTAAAAATTAGTGGGTAAAGAAGGTAAAAACATCGTAATAGAAAACGGCAATAGAATAGATAATTACCAAATATTAATACAAGCCCGTATTTTGAAGCCTTGTAAAGAGGAAAAGGTAAATATTGAAAGAATTACCGTTGTGTACAGTTTTTCTACCTTCATAACCCACTTATTTAGACCATTCTAGGACTATTTTCTTCTATGGCATTTCCAAGATAGGGCATATTCAAATTAGCCTGACCTTACCTAACCTAGACAGCATCAGACTACCGGGACCTAACCTGGACAGACTACCGGGACCTAACCTGGGCAAACTACCGGGAAATAACCGTGGTAAAGTACAGGAAATGACTGGGGCAAAATACTGGGACCTAGCCGGATCTGGCAACACTGCTACAAAACGGTAAGAAAATAGTCTTAGAATGGTCTAAATAAGTGGGTAATGAAGGTAGAAAAACCGTACCCAATAACGGTAATTCATTCAATATTTACCAAATATACATACAAAGCCCATATTTTGAAGGCTTCTAAGTTAATGGGAAAAATATACATACAAAGCCCGTATTTTGAAGGCTTGTTAAGTTAATGGGAAAACTATCAACACCAAAAATACACATACAAAACTCGTATTTTGAAGGCTTGTTAAGTTAATGGGAAAAATATACATACAAAGCTCGTATTTTAAATGCTTGTTAAGTTAATGGGAAAACTATTAACACCAAAAATATACATACAAAGCTCGTATTTTGAAGACTTGTATGGGGGTGAAAACAAAAATATCTATATTAACACCCACCAAGGAGGTTGTAAATTAATTAATTAACACATACATACATCCATAGATAGATTATCGGGTGAAAATAAGTGGATGTATGTATGGATGTATTAAATCTTTTACTCCATTTAAAACTCCACAATTTTCTCGTATTTTTTACACTATTAATTAACTATTTAACCATTTAGGATTACGTAGTCGTGTATTATACCTTTACTAATTCTCTACAGGTGTAAAATAAGTTAAATAACATACGATTTGTGTGTATATAAGGGAAGTTTGTCAAATAATAATAATACTAATTTTCTCGTATTTCTACACCTCAAATTTAACTATTAAACCATTTTAGGATTATATAGTCGTGTATTATACCTTTACTAATTCTCTACAGGTGTAAAATAAGTTAAATAACATACGTTTTGTGTGTATATAAGGGAAGTTTGTCAAAAAATAATAATATCGTTGATTTTTACACTACTAATTAACTATTTAAACCATTTAAGGATTATATACCCATCCCAATCTAACCCTTATTAATTCTCTACATACGTTTTGGTGTGTATATAAAGGGAGTTTGTTTAAATAATAATATTGTTGTTGATGGTAACACACACACACACATACAACTAACTAACAAGCTTCTTTAGGTCAGACTGAGAGGTTGGTTCTCCTCTCTGAGTATTATTGTCTTGTGTTAACCTGGTGCATTTAATACCATTTGGGTGTCTAATCCTTTTTACTTCTCGAGATAATTAATTTTTTGTCCAGTTGGTGTGTTATTTGTGGAATATTCATGTAATATTTAAGACCTCCCTTTTCATTCGTTCCGTTTTCTCTCCCAATTTTTATTTTATGCCAAATGTCTGTGTTAGAATAATGCCTTTATTAGAGACTAAATATTGGTATTGGTGGATATAATCGAGTTACCTCATATAACCGAGCTCTAAAATGACATAATTGTGATAGAAAAACGATGATTGGTATCGATGTTTTAACCATGATGGATCATTGGGCATTTCGAGTCTATCTTCTTTTTTACCTTTCCAAAGTACACCGTCATTATCATATTACCGATTATTTGATGAAATATACGTAGTTATAAAATTGTATGTTGATAACTATGCTATACAACATCGTTATATAGTAGGATATTATAAAAGTTAATATTTAGGAAAGGAGGAAAGGTATCATGAGTATAAAGGACCAATATACTGTGCCTTGTTTGACTATGATTTTCTTCTATTACATCAATTGGGTTATCCGTTGCAAATACATTGTTCCCGTAGCCTAGAATCTAGACTCTCTTAATTAAATAAGAGGAATTTAAATTAAGCATCTCTGCTGAGCATAAATGTGAATGGTAGGATAGAGACTGCTTTAAAGAACAGTGAAAGCATACAGTCCTTCTCCCGTGTTTGGAAGGCTTGGAAAGTCCATTGATGTGATGGGAGAAGGTCAAGTCAGTGGTCATGTGAACTCCCAGGTCTCTCATTAACATGGTCTGTGGCCATTATGAGTTGGTTTTGGCATTTGTATTCTGTGGTTTGCTTTATGTCTTGTGTAGGGCCATACCTGAGCGACATGTTATTTTCTTCTGCCCAAGCCAACATCCTATTTAGGTACTCTTGTAATAGATCAATTAACCTCCTCTTCTGCAAAGGATGTGGTGCGAGAGTAGCCTACTGTAGATCGATCCTTGTCCATGTCCTCTATATCATTATCAGGAACAGTATTTGTATGGAAGAAAGACGCCTCGGAAAACAGAGCCAACTAAATTCTTGTATTCTTGTATTCTTGTAAATGTTGCGAGGCGATTCCTCAGAGCAATGGTGTTCCAACACTCCTTCCAAGCCCGGTATCCCTTCGTTGCAGGTCCACCTGGTCCGGTAATGAATTTGTAACTGCTCTGCAGAATGATGTATATCCAGGCACTGGTGGTTCATCCGGTACTGTTTGTTTACACTATCCAGCTGGGTTTTGAAGGAGTCCACGGAGCAGTCAGTAAGGTCCCGAATTCTTCTTGGTAGGCAGTTGAAGATTCTTGGGCCATTGTAGGGCAGACTGGATGATAGGAGAGTCTTGATCCTCGCTGGTGCTTGTGATGGTGGTATTTTTCTAACACACTTGCGGCCAGTCCTCTGGTTGAATTGTGGTTCCACCTCATTTATGTTAGAAGGGCTGGGTACCAGTTTTTCAAGTGCCTTCTATGTGTAGGTGATGATGTATCTCTCTCTCTGTCGTTGCTGAGAATACAACCCCAGTCTTTTTAGTCTTTCCCAATAGGAGAGTTCTTTCATGGCCTTTACTTGCCTGGTGTATGCTCTCTGTACGGACTCGAGGGCTTGTATGTCCATAGCCATGTGTGGGGACCAGAGCTGACTGCAATAGTCCAGGACAGGTTGTACAAGTGCCCTCCACAGAGTCAGCATGCAATCCTTCTCCAGGGAGTAGAAAGTTCTGAGGATCCACCCAGCAATTCTTCTGGCCTTCTTGATGGTTTGCTCTATGTGGTGCTTGAAAGTACCATCATCACTTAGGTAGACCCCAAGGCATTTTGCGTGAGGGCTTGTATCAATTGTCTGGTTATCACTTGTGACCAAATAAGTGTTGTTGAGGATCTCATGATTGGTACCACTTCTGAGTAGCTGGAACTTGTCACCATTGAATGTCATGTTATTTTCCTTTGCCCAGTCATAGACTTTGCCGAGATCCTCTTGGAGCAGCTTAACATCTTCGCTGGTTCCAATACTTTTGCAGATATTCAACAATAATTCAACAAGACTTACGTTATTACCAAACTACACAAATAAAAAGGAAATAAACTACTGGCAAGGATCTTCTGTACAAACTGGTGTCATTTCTCGAATCTTAGCACTGTCATAACTACTCAGCCATGTCTCTGCCAACACCATAATATCAAAATGATCATTATTAATTACATCGCAAATATCCCATGTCTTATTTCCCACAGATTGTGCATTGAAAAACAAAACAAAAAACTCTTAGACTGTTTAAGTTTGTGCTGTTCAATATCCGTTTTCTGTGTTACTTTTGATTTTCTGGAGTTCCTCTTGCATAACTGAACAATACCATACTTCACATCATTTGCCATATGCTCAAAATCAGTTTTCTTAAACCTCATGCATCTTATACATTTCCTCTCAATAGACATACAATGCCTCGTGTTATGGTTACCAGAACACTTAGCACACATTGGATCTTCTCCCTTTGTTTTGGCTGAACATCTATGTGCAATATGACCAAACCTTTGACAATGATAACAGACCTTCGCCCTATATCTATCCCTCACAGAATAAACACCCCATTCCAATTTGACTTGATCACGATTCTTATGTATCAGCTGCCTTATCTCAGGGTCACACCTAATAATATAATGCGTGGTACCACCTGGGGGAGGCTTGTCAAATAGCAGCTCCATTTTTGCCTTGACGTCAGTGACCCCTTGTAAGTAGTCGTTCCGATCGACCAAGTTCTCAATAATCTTGTCTCCAGATTTTTCCTCTTTGTTAACATTACAAATCATTATCTTGACCTTTACCTTCCTTACATTTTTTGTGGTCACATCGGGGACAGCCACAAGTTTTTGTGCTGCTTTATCTCTCTTATTTAATTAATCAGGATGTCTCCCTTCTGAGTGAATCTTGTGTTAACTATTTGTGTGCCATCCAGAGCCTGAACAACTTCTTTCTGTGGACAATACGACAGTTGACTGGGGACACAGGTGTATGGAGGCAATTCATTTGTGGCCACCCCATCTCCTTCATGGATTGAGGTGTCTGGCAATAGATGGGTAGATAGACAGTCACACTCATGTTTCTATTTTTAACTGGAAACATTAAAAAACATCAAAGCAAAACTGTATTATAAGTTATTGTATCAATGGATTAAAAAAACTTTATTGATACACTTTTGTTTTCCTCCAGCCATTTACAAATAAGCTTTGGTACACTCGCGGTCAGAAATTGTGTCCTGATCCCTTGGGACGATGAATCACAACTAGCCAAGCTTTGATGATTCGAACAAATGGGTGTTGTAGGGAGACGCACAGTTGTTCGAACCATATAAAAAATTTATTTTTATAAAAAATATTTTTTGATAATTAAAAAAAAAAAAAAAAAAAAAACTTTTTTATAATTTTTTTTAATAAAAAGTATTTTTTATAATTTTTTTTATATATTTTTTTTATATATTTTTTTTATAATTTTTTTATAAAAAAATGTTTATAAAAAAAATGTATAAAAATGTTTTTTTTATATTTTTTTTATAATTTTTTTTTATAATTTTTTTTTTTATAATTTTTTTTATAATTTTTTTTTATAAATTTTTTTTTATAAAATTTTTTTTTACTAATTTTTTTTATATTTTTTTTTATAAAATAAAATTTCTATAAATTTTTTTTATAAACAAAAATTTAAAAAAAATTTTATAATTTTTTTTTATAAATTTATTTTGATAATTTTTTTTTATAATTTTTTTTATATATTTTTTTTATATAATTTTTTTTATAATTTGTTTTTATAAACAAAATTTTTATAAATTTTTTTTTTTATAAAAAAAATTATAATTTTTTTTTTATAAAACACTTTTTATAAAAAGGAAATTATAACAAAAAGATGAATAACATTTTTATATACATTTTTTTTAAATTTTTTATATAAATGTTTTTTTTATTTAAATTTTTTTTATAATTTTTGTTATAAATTTTTTTTAATAAAAAATAATACTAAAAAAATTATTAATTTTTTTTATATATTTTTTATATATTTTTTTTTATTATTTTCTTTTATATTTTTTATAACAAAACAAAACAAAATTTTTATACAATTTTTTTTTTATAAAAAAAAGGTTTATAAAAAAAATGTTTATAAAAAAGTTTATAATTTTTTTTATAAAAAAAATTTATACAATTTTTTTTTATTAAAACACATTTTTATAAATTTTTTTTTATAAAAACATTTTATAAAACAATATTAAAAAAAAAAAAATTATAACCTTATTTTATAAAAAAAATAATAATACCACACTCAAGTTAAAGATAATACAAAACTCTTACAATAACTTGACACCACGTAACCCTACACTAACAATAACACAAACAATAACAATAATAACTAATTATAATCCTAGTTCTCGTAATACACAAGCCTGTCCCCCTACTCCTTGTTGAAGTTTCGAATCATTTAACATACTAGTGAACCAATTACCACGCTTATCCTGTTTCATATTTGATTGAGCTCGCAAAAATTCTCGATCAGGCTATTCGAAGCAAACCTGGATACATATTTTGGATTGCGAGTGTACTTTACTACTTTCACCTCAACCATAACCAAACTAACACTGGCTCTTCTTTCTTGTCTTGTGAACCAAAAAAATAACGAGTATCCTGAACTATACTTTGAGAATGATTATTATAAGGGTGTCGGGTTGGGTTAGGTGAGGTAAATATTTAGGGTGTAATTATGTGGAATTTTCCGTGTCTTCATACCTAGCTTCTCTCTCTCTCTCTCTCTCTCTCTCTCTCTCTCTCTCTCTCTCTCTCTCTCATGCAGGAAAAGTAAATACAGCCTCTCTCTCTCTCTCTCTCTCTCTCTCTCTGTCTGTCTGTCTGTCTGTCTGTCTGTCTCTCTCTCTCTCTCTCTCCTCTCTCTCTCTCTCTCTCTCTCTCTCTCTCTCTCTCTCAGGAAAAGTAAGTACAGCCTCTCTCTCTCTCTCTCTCTCTCTCTCTCTCTCTCTCTCTCTCTCTCTCTAGAACCGAGGAAGAGTAAGTACCCTGCCAGCCATTTCCAGACTGAGCTGCG